>PVLD010003100.1:20254-149741 GCA_004027595.1 Dinomys branickii
TTTTTTTTTTTTTTTTTTTTTTTAACCTTTTATGGTTTCTTGTTTTGTCTTGGTACCAGGAATTGAATGCAGGACCTGGCACTTGCCAGGAAGGTGCTTATGCTGCTGAGCTATATCCCCAGCCCCAGAACTATTCAATGGCTCCTGTTTGCCCTAGGATCAGATCTGAGGCCCTTCACATGGCCCAAAGTTCTCTGTGCCATGTGCCTCTTTCTACCTCTCGCATTCTGTTCTCTGTTCTCTCAATGACCCAGTTACACTGCCTTGATTTCAGTACCTCCAATTTTCCAGATTTCCTTTTCCTCAGATCGTCTGCATATTCTCTGTGGCTAAAAGAATCCCCTACCTGTCTCCCCCTAACTAAATTCTGCTTATCCTTCAGGTCCCTCAGAGTCTAAATGTTACCTCTTTGTGGTAGCTTTTTTATATATTTGCTGTCTTAGTTACTTTTCTCATGCTGAAACAAAGCACCCAACACCCAAAGTTAAAGGAGAAAACATTTATTTGGCTCACAGTTGGTAGAGGTTTCAGTCCACAGTTGGCTGGTTCCAAGACAGGGTGGCATGGCAGAGGGGAATTGCAGAGGAGAAACAGCTCTTGGCAACCTGGGGCATGCTCAAGGCAGCAAGCAGTAAAGTAGAAAGAAGAAGGCAAGAAGCAATCCCAGCAGCCCTCTTACTGTCCCTTATATTCTATTGACCCAGGGAGGGCTTTCCCATTACCACTCCTAGAAGTACGCTGAGCCAATAAGTTGACTAATTTAGTAACCATACACACTTGATCCCACCACATACCCAATCTCAGCATCACACACCCTAGATTCAGCCACCTCTGAAAAGTTCCATCTATAAATGCAAAAGACTTTGGGGGGACACCTAGGCTTAAGCCATTGCACTGGGACATATGCTGCAGTCAATAGCCATTTGTCCTTTATAACCTTACTCCCACCATTCTTAGATGGGGACTTGTGCAATTATTTAATATCTGCCTGCCCTGCTAGACTAAATGCTTCTCTCTTTGCCCTATCCTGATAGCTTAGCACAGATCCTGAAACACAAGGTGTGTTAAAGAAGTATTTCTGAGAAGATGAATGAAAAAAAAGAAAAGGAAGAGTAAGTGAAAATACGGGGCATTTAGTTTCCTTTTGCTAAAGAAACACATAGACTCTCAAAGCCCCACTGGCCTGATAACCCAAATTGGTCCATACTTGGTGTTAGATTTCCTTTATATGAAGGAAAACAGTACTTCACAACTGGCCTGAGATGACCCAGGTTTTTAATGCTTGTCTTGGTGTTGTCATTAACAGCACTTTGCTCACTGTATTGCCTGATTTGACCAGGAATTATGAGATCAGTCTTATCTACCAGAATTCAGCTACAGAAACCACCTTCTGCTTTCTCTCTGAGTGCATGAACTGATGAGGGACAGTGTCTGTGTTTTGGTGGCTGTGGTATTAACAGCAAGAGCTTAAGTCATTAAACAGAGCAGCTTTAATCTTTGAGGATTCCTGGGGCAGTGGGGATTATTGTATTTTTATTCCAGAGTCAACGCAGGTAGCTATTCTGACCAGTTATGCTTTGCTCCCTGTGAGGCCCAAACTGACCCCAAATGCCTTTCCCTAGACCAACGTCCCTAACATGGGAGAGGCGATGGAGTTCTACTTGGAGATCGACCCCGTCACCTTGAACCTGATCATCCTGGTTGCCAGCTATGTCATCTTGCTCCTGGTGTTCCTCATCTCCTGCGTGCTGTATGACTGCCGAGGCAAGGACCCCAGTAAGGAGTATGCTCCCGAGTCCACCCTGGAGGCGCAGCCCTCCATACATCTGGTGGTGATGCAGCAAAGTGCCCCACGGGGCCACTGGGCAAGAGGGCCTGGCCTTCAGTTTAAAAATTCTGCTCTACTGGGGAAGAAAAGCACTGTGGTGTGAAGCTGGACAAGGGACCTTGGGGAGAAACTGTCAGTTTTACTGAAGAGTAAACTGTTCCCTGCTGGGGCTCCTGTTCTCCCACACACAGGTCGTGTTTGGCTAAAAAAGCCAGAGCTCTGCTTTCTGTTCTGCTCTCTGGACACTTACTTTATGGATAAAGCAACTGTTTAAGGTAAGATGCCCCAAGGGGCCTTTTCAGTCGAATCCTTCAAATGTGCGATGTTATGCATTTGTACGGTGCAGTTGTACGGTGCAGTTGGTGGCTGGTACATTCTTGATAGGAGAGACTGATATTTGAGTACAGCTTAGAAAAAGAGGGTGCAATTATGTGTGTGTGTGTGTAAGAGAGAAAGACAGACGGACAGATAGAGACAGAGAAGACAATGAGACTAATTCAAATCTATCCCATTTTGCAAATCATACACTTGCAGAGCTACCCCAATCTTCACTCATCCAGATTGCCAATTGTTATTCTTTCTGTGCACAGCAGCTCATCACATGCTTTGTTCCACTCTGCGTCAGTCTAGAGAGCAGTCATTGTAGAGCAAAGTATGAGAATAACCAAGCTCGGAACCTGCCTTAACCCTCTTCCGCTTAGCCACACGGTTATGGCAAAGCTGGGCTACCTCTGTATGTCTTGGGCCTGATAATAACACCGCCGCATTTTCGGCACTACTTAAATGAGTTAATTCACTGCCAGCCCCTGAGACAGTTCTCCACACATAAGCTTTGGTATTGTGAAGACCACTGACATTTCCTTCCGTGCTTCTCATTAAGAATTTAACCTCTAGCCCTCAAATCTGACCTGATTCAATAAAGCTATTCAAGACTCTGAAAAAGACAGAGGTTCCACGTCTCGGTGCTTCAGTCCCTCAGAGCAGTCCTTGCGCTCTTCACTCTCTTTCTTTGCTGTCATTGACTAACAGATTTATTCTCCTGCTCCTCCAGCCCATTCCACCATTTTAAATTATGCTCCACTGCGTGTGTGGTTTCATCTTTCTCCCAACCGCCTCCTTGAGTACACCTGATATGTTCATGAGGTGATTCACGGTGCGGCATTGCGAAGTAATGAGCACGCTATGACCCCTGCCTTTGCTGCCTAGCAGGAGGAAGAGGAGTCATGCACTGTGTAGGTAGTGAGGGACACAAAAGCATTGTAAGTGCGCTACTAGCAGGTAGAGGCAGGAGTGCCCGTATGCAGAAAAGCCTCAAGAAACATTCAGAATGTGGGATGAGTGTCCAGTTTCATTTTAGACTGAAGTATCAGAAATAGGATGGTGCGTCTTGAAAGGTCTGTGACTATTTTCCAGAAGGACCAGAGTGTGCTGGAAGCTCAGTGAAAAGCACAGGAGATGGCATGGAGGAAAAAGGGAAGAATTAAATTTCTATTTCCAGCATCGAAAACTGAAGAGGCAGGCCTGGCTCCGCCTGCTCAGTCTGCTTGAATGGGGGTGGGGGGCACAGTTCTGTATTTGAAACATTAAGTAGCTGTAGCAAGTAGGAAATAATCTTGGTCCCTCGGCTTTCAGAGTTTGACATTTGTTTTCCATTTTGTTCTTGCTTTATCAGAAAGTTGTTTTCTCTTAGATGCATGATTTGAAATCCTTCTGCTGTCTTTTGGGTCTTGAATGGCTCCCAGAAGCTGATGTATTGAAGATTCTGTCCCCAGCAAGTGACAGTACTGGGAAATGTTAGAGTCTTCAGGAGATGCAGTCCAGGGGAAGGAGGGTGGGTCACCAGGGCTGGGTCCCTGAAGAAACATGAGGGGACCCTGGCCCCTTCCTCTTTTTCTCTTTGTTTCTTGGCCACTATGGGGTGAATCAGCCTCCTCTGATGTACTGAATGAACATGAGCTGAATGAATTCCAAATTAAATACCCCAAAGTAACAAACAACCCCGGATGGAATCTTCTCAATCCACAAGTGAAAATAAACCTTTGCCTACATTGTTGATCTTCTCAAGTGTTTTGTCGCAGTAATAATGGAAAGCTGATCAGCACCTTCAGTGAAAGTCTTTCTTCTAAGGTCCAGTTGAGGTCTCTACATTCATAATAAAAATATGAAATGAATGGATGCCTATTCAGTTCACAGGCAGCTGCTAGAAACCTACCCTTAACTAGTGTGAGCTTCTCCCAAGCTATCTTCTTTTCCCTCCCTGTGAGGGGAACATATTCATCAATGGGAAAAAAGTCAGTGGGCCACAAAAAAGAAATGATAACTATAATAATGAATTTAGCTTTGTGAGACAAAAAGACAAAATCTTAGGCTTATTAAGAATGTGATATAAAAATGTATTCAAACTAAATTTTGATTCTACCTTGGGGCCAATTATAAAGAAGAAATTAACAGGCATGGAGGATAGAAAAATAAATTGTAAGAGAAAGGATTCAAAACACCAAGTAGTAATAATAGTAGCAGTAATAACCACTGTGACAGATAAAGGTCACAGAAATAAAAAGAAGAGAACAAAAAGAGAAAAGAAGGTAACTAAAAATATTCTAAGGTGAGTGTTGGAATAGACATTATTGAGCTGTTCCAAGTCTGCTTCATTTGATTCGTGGTTCATTCAATTCATGTTCTTTAGCCGGAAGCAACTTCTCATCCTTTAAAATAATCTTTCCTGTCTAGATGTATTTACAGAACCCTGTAAGAATTTGAAGTATCTTTAAGAATTTTACTGATGTAGCTAGGCATAGCAGTGCATGCCTGTAATCCCAGCACTCAGGAGGCTGAGGCAGGAGGATCACTACAAGTTCAAGGCCAACCTGAGCTACATAATGAGTTCAAGCCCAGCCTACATAGAGAGACCCTGTCTCAAAAAGCAGAAAACAACAACAATGAAAGAACTTTACTGATGCTGTTGTCATTCTCTGTTCCTATAACTTAATACCACAGACGAAGTGATTTATAAGGAATAGAGATTCATTCAGCTCATACTCCTGGAGACTGGGAAATCCTACAGCGTGTTTGTTTCCATTCAGTGGGGACCTTCTCATTACATCAAAATGAAGCAAAAAGCGTCGCATGGTAAAGCAGAGCAGGCATGCCAGCTTGAGCCTCTCTCCCTCTTTTTACAAAGCCCCTAGTGCCATCAGGGTGGCCCATTCTCCTGACTTCCTATTACCCTAATGACCTCACAAAGGCCCCACCACCAAGTACCATTAATGTACAAATTTGGGGATTATGTTTCCAACACATGAACTTCTGGGGGAGCACAGTGAAACCGCAAAACCAGTGAGGAAGTAACACAGAAAGAGCTGCCATTTTCCTGGGAGTATTTGACCCCAAAACTCGGACTAAATTTATGCCATCCCCTTTTCCCTGTTGTTCCTCTCCACCCTGTGCTGTTGCTACGGCATTATCTCTTTACCTGCTTGGATTTTAAACCTTCATGAATTATTTGTTATTTTTAATTAAAGCTTTATTTCCTAGTGGAATTACTAGGTGCACAGCTGTGAGGTTCTAATATTTTAGAAGTTCATCACTACAGCTTGGTGGAATGGATTGCTGGTTAGAAGCAAAAAGTTCCCTTGACTTTCAAACACTTCCTTATGGGTAGAAGTCCCATGATTCACCACATTTTAATTCATGGCTCTGCCAAGGCTAGAGAAGGGGGTAAAGAGAGGATGGATATTTATAAAGAACTTTGCTACATGCTGAGTCCTTCTTGTTCATATCAATTAAACTTCTAACTGCTCTATGAAAGAAACAGAATGAGGACTAGTTTTGTTAGATTTTTGTCACTATGACACAGACCTGAGAAAAATAGTTCAGAGTAGGAAAACATGGGCTTGTGGTTTCAGAGATCTCAAACTATGGTGAGCTGCAGCTATGGCTTTTGGCCTGTGGTGGAACCAAAACACCATGGTGGATGAAAGCTGCTCACTTTGTGACGGCCAGAAAGCAGAGAGGGCAAGAATCCCAGAGAGCAAGGGACCAGGGACACGTGTAGCCTTTGAAGTCATGTCCCAGTGTACTACTTCCACGACCCAGCCTCTCTAATAGCCATTCAGATGTGAAAAGATCAGTGGACTGGATCATGGGTCCTCATGATCCAATCACCTCTCTAGGTGCCAGCTCTGAACCTGGCTGCACTGGGCCCCAAGCCTTCCATATGTGAGTCTTTGAGAGACTTTGATATTAATTTGTTAGACTTTGATATCAGTTTAAACATAAGGACGTGAAGCTCAGAGAAGGGAGAGGGCTTGTGCAAGACCACACATCCAGCCCGCATGGAGGCAGGATCTGGACTCAGTTCTAGACCTATCTCTTACTTCATGACCTGTTAGAGAAGCGTGGCCACCTTAGTCTACTCTACCTGCCTAATCTCTCCTCCATAGTAGAATCTCAATACCTAGGAGGCTGTTTAACAACTGTCCATTAAATAATTTAGAGTCTTTCATATTCTCTCTTCTGTATTGGTGCTGCCAAAGTGAGCACAAGATTCTCTCTTCTGAATAATATGACCGTAGTTTCCATCAGAGGAAATATTAATTGTGAATTGGCCAGAACGTAAGTCCTGGATGTGCCATAAGACAACAAGGTCACGTGATTTAAGACTGGGCTTAGAACCAGAAAACCTACCTCAGTTCCTGCCGCTGAACCCTATGTACATGACTCAAATTCCTAAGCCTTTTCCACAACCAAAACATGGCTACAATGGTAATGTCCATGAGATGTGAGTAACATACATTGAGTATCTGAGATATTGTAGTATTTCAAGGAAATGAAAACCACCTACTATATCAGCATATAGGATGAAAGTAAGCAGGGATCTCACCAATGGAAGGCTTCGGTCAGTTCAGGCTCATTTATGGGAGTGGTGAGAGGAAGGGGTAGAAGCAAAGAAGGAATCCAATAGGGACTGAATTTTGTAACACCTTCCCGAATTTATGTGCTGAAATTCTTAATCACAGTAACTCCGAATGGGATCACACCTTGAAATAGGGCCATGGTGATTTAATTAGTTAAGATAAGGTCCTCATGGAATAGGATGGGCTCCTACCCCAATATGACTGGTTTTCTTATACAAAGGGCAAATTTGGACATAGACATGCGCACAAGGAGGAAGCCACGTGAAGACGAGTTATGCGACTATGAACCAAAGACTTGCAGTGTAGGAGAGTGTTACGGTTTGTGCCTGGATGTCCCCCCAAAGCCTCATGTAGTCATGGATATGGGCTTCTAGAGTTTCTGATTGATCCATAGTCCAACGCTTGGGTTATGGGTGTGAGTGTTACACCTGCCCTGGGGCCGGTAGATTGCATACGATACAAGGGAGGGAAAGCTCTTCCAGCTGCCATTCCTCCCTTTTCCTCTTGCTGCTTTTGCTGTGCTCTGCTGCCCTGAACAGTTGCCCTCTGCCCTGCACCACCCTGCCTTGGAGCCAGCCAAGTATGGACTGCAACCTCCACAAACTGTGAGCTAAATAAACCTTTCCTTCCTTCATTTGGATGTTAGGTATTTTGTCTCAGCAATGAGAGAAAAGTAACCAAGACAGAGAGAGACCTGGAATCGATTTTTCCTGTAGGATCCTTGATGGTGAACCTATGGCAGATGTGCTGAGCTGGATGCTTGTTACCATTAAAAGCTCTAAAAGGTTCCCTGTGGCTGCCCTAGGGCCTTGGGAAGAAGCAATCTCTACCCAGTATCTTGAGCTTGGACTTGTAGCCTCCAGAAATGCCAGACAATACATTTTTTTTTTTGAGTCACTTCATTGTGGTACTTTGTTAGGACAGAACCTAAAATACTAATTCGGTCTATGAAAAGACTATTTAAGAACCTGGGATGAGATGCTTAATATTTCAAGCATCTTCAAGGTCAGTTAGATGATTCCATCAGAAATGACACAACACAGAGTTGCTCACAAGTAAAAAATGAAGATATTATGGGGTCCAGGTGCAAAACTACTTGCTGAAGCAAAAAGAGCTCAGAACTCATCCTCAAGCATCGAAATCTCTTCAGACACCCTACAGAAAATTTACAGATGAGAACAATGGTCCTTATATTAGAGACAAGAGAGTTTCAGATCGTCATGCACAAATCTTTAGGTTGGCAGATGGGATTAGTAGACTATGTGAATCCTGACTCACTTCTGAGTCTGCACCATAACAACATAGCTGCCCAGAATCCAAGAAGCGTACAGAGTGAATCATCGAGATGGGCACAGAATGACCACATTTGTGATTTGTCACTTCCTGCCTTTACTTTTGGAATATAGTAAACAAGACAATCCTCTTAATTAAAGCAAAACTTTCTGAGAAATAAGAGCAGACAGTCCAGTATTGCTCAGGAGGTGAAGGACAGCTTCTTTCTCATCTTCCCTGGGAGCTCTGAGGCTTGAAATACAGAAAGCAAGACAATGTTTATTACCTGTCTATGCTGGGATGGCTCATTTCAACCTGACCTTTCCATGCTGTCAGTTCCAGAGAAGGGCTCTGTGACCCCTAGGATTAAGAAAGATCTTAGCTGTTTTACTATCTCCCAAGACAGTGAGTAGGAATTTGTCTTCACATGTTAATTTGTTTATTTATTTTTTTGCTCAAGGCTTCTGTACACTCATCCATTTTTTAATTAGCTCCAGCCATATGTTGGGAGGTATTGGTTCTGTCTGGCACATCTCCAGCCTGATGGCCATAGCTGCACTGTTAAGCTGACAGGGGTACCCACAAAGCTTAGGAGACTCCTGGAAGGTGGCATCTCCTTGCAGTGGGAGCATGAAAGGCCTGAGATACACAAAAGCACACTACTCTGCAGAAGAATGGAGATTGCCCAAGAGAACACAGTGGAAACATGATCATGGAATTTAAAATCTGGAGCATAGGGTAGAATTGATAAAATCTTTTTATTATAGATATTGATCTGTGAAAATCTGTTTTCCATTGAGAGAGAAGCAAAGCAAATATAGTGGCAGAGTTTTGGAGAAAATTTTACACATGATCAGGAGGAGACCAAAAGATCAAGAGACCCGGGCATGGTGGTGCCACGCCTGTAATCCTAGCACTCGGAAGGCTGAGGCAGGAGAATGGTTGTGAGTTCGAGATCAGCAGCCTGGGCTACAAAATGAGTTAAAGGCTAGCCTGAACCACAAAGCAAGACCCAGTCTCAAGACAAAAAAAATAAAATAAAGATCCAGAGAAAGAAACAATTGATTTCTTAAAGGCAACAAAATTAAATTTGGCAACTCTCTCTCTTTTTTTTTTTTTTTTTGCGGTACTAGGGATTGAACTCAGGACCTTGTGCTTGCCAGGAAGGCACTTATTCCACTGAGCTATGTCCCAGCCCTAAATTTGGCAACTCTCAACCATCATCACCCTGGCCACTATATTTAGCTTGGATCTTTCCTGCTCTTGACCTTTAGATTTATTTTCTCTGGTTTGATCAAGAAGCACTATTTATATAGTGATCCGTATAGCCCAATCAAAGTATATAACAAGGTGCAATAAGTAATGGTTAGAAAGGTGGTTAAAGAGCAGAGTCACAACATACTAGTGAATCATGAGCAGTGGTGAAATGTGTTGCAACTCACTTGTTACTAATAATAAGTTATGTAAATTTATGAATGATTGACTGTCCTGCCTACCAAAAGGGAACTAAAGGTTACTCCCATCCTGGCATTCACTCTCAATTCTGTGTTCTCCAGTTTTGTTACTTGTATAGCACAGTCACAGTTGGAGGAACTGTATATACCTTCAGGCCACTCATCTATTTGGCCATTATCTGACAAGTATTTGTAAATCACCTACTTTGTGCACACCCAGTGCCAAGCCGAAGAAGTGCATCAGGGCCCACAACAGATGAATTCTGTTCTCCTCAGCAGTACCCAGTGGCAGGAAGAACTATTCTAAGCACTCTTCATCCCTTGTCTGAATCTTCACTGCAACCTGGAGAGATAACACCACTTTCCAAATTTCATACATTGCAGGCAACTACGACTCTAAAGTTCACTCTTTCAAGTACAGTGGTGGGCTCCAAATGCCTTCACGTGTGCTTTCCTATCAATAAAGACAATTCTAGCACTCAGCCCTATGTGCACATATTTAAATAAACTTTTGTATAATCTTACACTATATATCTGTATGTATGCAAATGCATATTTATTATGCATATGAATCTTGTTGTATGACAAACTTTGGCCAGATATGGTGGCACACGCCTGTAATCCCAGCACTCGGGAGGCTGAGGCAGAAGAATCTTTGTGAGCTCGAGACCAGCAGCCTGGCCTACAAAATGAGTTCAAGGCTAGCCTGAGCTGCATATCAAGACCTGGTCTTAAAAAGACAGAAAAAAAAAGAACCACTTCTTGGCCTTTTGGCTAAGATCAAGAGTTATTGTATGACAAACTTTGGAGGCTCACATCACTGTACCAACTTGGCTTTTGTTACTCTATGACAGGAATCAGTTATGTCCGATCTCCCCTGCACCCACACCTAACTTCAGGATTTGCTCTGCACGAGTAGGGATTAGAAATTGATCTAGATAATTTTTTTAAATGAAAAAAGCAACAACTACCAAGTTTGGACCAAGTCTTTGCAGCTAAGAATAGTTGCAGAATTCCTTGATGATGAGTTTTTCATGTGCAAAGTTAAGTTCTACCATTAGTTAGTAAATCCTACTCATTTCTTTTGTGTTCTCTTTTCTGGCTGGATTGGTAAGTACCACAAGCAAAAGACTGAGGGTTTTATGCAACTCTTTCAACATCCCATACCCCATGGTACCCAGCACTAAGGACTGAACACACAAACTCTCCATCCTTTGGTGATGACTTCTCACTGGAAAATGAAAGATCTTTTACATCTGTTGTAGAGCAAGAATGACTACCCTACAGAAACGAAGTGCAGGTGATCACAGTAGGGAGGAAGATGGGGTACTTGGATGTCCCCAACCCTGCAGAACTGAGGAAGGGCAGCAGATGGTCTTTCAATGAACAAGGGAAGTGAGAAGCAGCCAAGGGCCAGGGCTGACATCTGACCCTCCACTAAGACAAAGGGGAGGGCGGAGAATACGAATCCACGAAGTATTCTTGGGAGCAACAGCTTGGGTGTCACTATCCCCCTGGAGGTGTTAAATCTCACTTGCTTGCCTGTATAACATTCCAAGGTCTTTCCAGCCCAGGCCAGGTGTGTCTCTGCATGTTTCCTTTCACCTGAATTTCCTCTCTCTTCCCACTTTAGCCTTCTAGAGTGAAGCAGCTAGTGACAGAAGAATTTGACCTCAAAAACTACCTACATTTAAGGTATTGTTTCAGATTAGAATCCTGCAGCAGGAAGCCTAGCAGGGGGTTGACTCCTTTCTTTGCACGGAATGTGAGCACTCACCCCAGTAGTTAATATATTTTCCATCTGACATTTGAAGTAATGATCCCCACGTTGGTGATTCTTCAAGTCAAGGTCTGTTCTGCACTCTTTGGAAGGAACATAAACTGTGACAAATGGTCTCAGTTCAGACATATGGTAGTGCATCAATTTCCTAGTTGCTGGGGTGTATTAACAAACTTATTGTCCCCAAATGTAAAAATAATGAACATACCACCATGCATAGAACGCTGACAGTGTGAAACGTATTAGATTTATTGGAGTTTCAGAGACAATGCTTAATTTTTAGTGGACCATTGCCTTTTATTTCCATCCTCAGTGAATTTCAATTACCTTCTCTCCCAGAACCATTTTTTTGAGATGGTTGCAGAGGTTAGGAATTAAAGTTTGTGTTGGTGTTGTTTAAGTGGATGTATTAGTTAGGAACTATATTTAGTTATGACTAATAGAGCCAGAACATGGCTGAAACTGAGTTTGTTTTCTCTCCTACTAGCCAGTATTAGGAGGAAAATGTTTCAGGGAGGCACAGAGCCTCCAAGATTGTCCTACCACAACAGGTGTCTTACTTCCGCTCCAGAAGGCACTTTTTTCATCCTTGAAGTTTTCTTCTCATTGCAATGTGGCCAGTGCAGCTACTAACCTCAACTCAGAGTTCCAGGCCAGGAAAGGAGTAAGACATGAAGCAAATGGACATGTTCCAGTTGAGTTAGCCGAGAGGCCCAATCCACAACTTTTTCTTATTTTCATTGGCTAGAATTTATTAAATGCATAAAAGTATCTGCCAAAAGGACTAAAAGGTGAAATTTTTATTGGGAACATTGACATTCTTCAAAAGAAAAAATTAGGGTTCTGTTATAAAAAAAAAAAAAAGCAAGGGAGGATGGATTTGGACCAAGTAACCATCCTAGTAGAGTTGTTTTCCCTTCTAAAATTCTAAAATTAATAAATTAATATACATTTGTTAAAGTAATCTTGGGAAATATGAAAAAGGAACAGAAAGCGATGATGATGCTAACTACTCAAAGTGCTCACCTCAGCAGTATCTAGTGTGGTTGCTTTTGATTAATATTTGAAGATATTTTCTGATTGCAATGTTCTGATTATAAAAGGAACGCATATTCACTTGGGAAACTTAAAGAAAGTATACCAAAGTATAGGGAAGAAAATAAAGATCTCCCATAATCCCATTTCCCAGATTACGGGTAATGGGATTATGGGAGGTGCGTGAAGCAGGAGGGAAGGAACAGAATAGACTGACTTCCTCCTGTACCATTTCTGGGAGACCATACGGCGGACTTGGCTCACTTCTCACTCCGAGACCATATCATATGCTCTCCTTGATGTATCTTTTCCATCTCAAAAAAAGTCAAGTGTTAAATTGTTAAACTGATTCTCAGGGGAACGTGAGCCGTCATGCCCATTCCCACAGTGTGACTCACAAAAGCGGATTTCACTCTAGCATCTAAAGTCATAAGAACAACAAAACTACAGAGAACCCTCATGGCTCATCAACCTAAACACCTAGTACAACAGCAAAGAAAGAGAATGCCGGCCCTGCTCCAAGTCATATCTGACATGGTCAGTGCCAGAGCCCAAGCCCTCAAGAGGCTTTCTAGTGATTTTCTACTCTACTTAGGCTGACTTCAATGATGTAACTATTTAGTAAGTAAACTTCAAAAGTGTTATAATGTCTACCAAAATACATGCACAATTTCCCAGGATCCTCCACCCAATTTCAGCCAGTCGCTAATGTCATTAACCAATGAACAGCATGTATTAGGGATTTATAAGTTGCTCGGGGTAGCTTTTCTCAGATCAACAACTGTATTTCGAACACTCGATTTTTTGGAGAAAAAAATTCACTGCGTAGAAAGTGACTTTTTTCATTCAGAGTTCACCTGCTATGAGTTCAGCCCAGGCGTTTTCTAAGTACCATAAGGTTGTGCTATAAATTACAAAACTTACAGCCTGGCTGGGGGAGGAGAGAGACGCATCAACCAACATGACGTATTCATACACTGGAACGCCATGTACCTGTGAAAGGCAACGAGGTAAATCTGCATGAACTGCAATGGAAAGATGGCCACGATCTATTCTTGGGAGAAAAACAGTTGCAGAAAGGTATAAGAGGGTATATAGCATGATCCCTTCTGTATTTTTTTAAAGTATATTCACATATGTACATGTTCTTATAAGCATAGAAAACTATAAAAATGCATACACAACTTTGAACAGTGGCTACTGTTAAAAGTAGGATCTGAAGGAGGGCAATCATTTTTTTTTTACTTTTTTCATTTATAAAATTCTGTTTTTCAAAATATAGTGTGGTTTCCACATTATACATTTTGAATAACCATAGTATCTCTCACTGACTTGATGTGACAGCTAAATGAACCATTATGGATGAAACACTCAGACCTTTGCCAGGTGCATACTAACACGTTCAGTGCCTATTACTTAGGATGGTGATGATGATGTCATTGGTGACATTGACGACGAAGATGCAGGAAAATGAGTATTTCTATACTGTTGCTGAGAAAATACATTCACGCAAGTTATTCATAGGTGAATTTGACTATAAATAGATGGATAGGACAGACAGATGATGAAGACAGATAGAGATAATCAAAAACCTTTGGAAACTGAAACATTTGACCCAGTGGTTCTACCTTCAGAAATTTCTCCTGTGGGAAAAAAAAATGAGTATGTGTGAAAGGACTGTGAACAAAATATAAACAAAAGGAAAACATGAGCCATGCATGGTGAAGTATGCCTGTATTACCAGCATGGTAGGAGGCAGAGGCAGTAGGAATATAAATTTGAACCCAGCCTGGGAACTTAGCAGGATCCTCTGTCATACTAAAAATAAAAAGGGTTAGATATGCAGCTCAGTATGAAGACCTGGAGTCCAATTCCCAGTAATAAGCATTGATCACAGGCCTAAATGTTCAAAACTAGGAATGGTTTACTACATCATGGTTTGTCTTTACAATGGAATAGAATACATGCATTGTGGCAAATAATTGATTGACATTATAATATGCTAACCTTGTACTACTAAGGTAAAAGCCAACCACATACACAATATCATCCAGTACACAAAAACAAAATGCATATATGTTTCTGTATGTGTATCTAGAAGCACATGCCCTGGAATTGTATGCACAATACTGAGCTCCGAGCAGTTGTTTGTTTTTTTTTTTTTTTTATGGTACTGGGGATTGAACTCAGGACCCTGCGCCCGCTAGGCAGGCGCTTATTCCACTGAGCTATATCCCCAGCCCGAGCCTCGAGGAGTTGTGAAATTTGTCTTCTTTATACTTTAAGCAGGGCTGAATTTTTCTACACTAAATCACTGTTTCTTGTGCAAGTGCTTAAAAAGGAGCAAAGGGACTTCAGGGATGTTTCATAATGAAGCCTCCATGCCAACAGTCCAGTGTCAGAATGGCCCCATCCTGCTCCAGAAAGAACGCAAATACGTCCCGGTCCCAAGGATCAAGTGGACAAGATTCTCACTCTAGGGCAGGCTCAGCAGGCTTGAAGGTGACTCAGTAAACTGCCTTGTGGATATTGCCTGAAGGACGAAAGAAGGAAAGGGATGAGGAAAATCGGGCCACGTCACGGAGGCCAGCCATCCCAAAAGAGGTTCAACTCTCAAAAGCAGGTGACAGGTGAACACAGACAAGCATAGCTGCTTGATTCATCCACCATTGGGGTTTTCACACATTTCTAGAGGATTTATCACAGAGGCGGCTGCCAGCTTGTTTTAATTGAGATGGTCCAAACTTCTGATGACCTGTCAGTTCCTTTCAGCCATTTGCTGCAGAAAAGTGAAGCCCGCTCACATTCCTCCAGGGAAGGGAGTTAGTGGAAAAAATCTCAGCCACACAACTCCTAAGTTACTCAAGGAAGAGAAGAACTTTTTACATAAGCTGCTGCTTCCTTTCTGTGGTGTCTCTCCAGGCTTCCTATGGGTGTTACTATCTGAGAAGAAAGGGCCTCACTTCCACAAGGGCCAACACTCGCATTTTCGCCCTCTCTCTTGCTATTTTCCCACCCTAATTACATGGAATAGCCTCAGCCTGGCATTTTTATTTATTTATTTTTTTTTGGCGGTACTGGGGATCGAACTCAGGACCCTGCGCTTGCTAGGCAAGCGCTTATTCCACTGAGCTATATCCCCAGCCCAGCCTGGCATTTTTAACTTGTGGTTTCTTACACAGACTCTGACCTTTTTGCTGGGCGTGGTGGCACATGCCTGTAATCCCAGCACTTGGGAGGCTGAGGCAGGAGGATCATTGCAAGTTTGAGAACAGCCTGGGCTACAAAGTGAGCTCAAAAGCCAGCCTGAACTGCATAGTGAGACCCTGTCTCAGACAGACAAAAACAACAAAAAGACCAAAAAACCCAGACTCTGACCTCTTTTGCCTTCTGAAATTTTTGTAGCCAACTTCAGGGCTCGTCTGAGATGCCTCTTTCTAAATGCAGTCTTTCTCGGCCCCCCACCATCCTCACCACCCTCAGTTTGGGAACCCTATTCCATGACCCCATAACACCCTGTCCTAAACTCCTCAAGGACACTGTTACAATCACCTGTTCCTAGCTTCTGTTTCCCATCTCCAGAGCAAGCTCCTTGAAAGCTGACACCACGTATTGTGGCATCCATGTCAAATAAATGAATGAATGCATGGACCCACTAGTGAACTGATCTCTAAGGTGCCTACAGATTACCTTTTTTAATGCAAATAATTCTGAAATTCAGAAGTAGCTGCTATCAGGCATTCTCATTTTAGTATCAACTCATGTGTTTGATTGGATTGCTTTCCATTTCATGCCAAAGAATGGGGAACAGATGTTTGACTTGGACATCAGGATAGAGAGAAATAGTACTCTTTGAGTAGAATACTGGAAAAGTTACAGTGCAGGCTTATGGGTGGTGAAACACCAGGCCTATATTTCTTAAAATTATGGTGAAATGAAAACAATATCAAAACAGTCCATTTATTATTAAGAATTCAACTACTAAGGTTTCCAAATCTACATAAATGCCACTTAGAATCTAGTGCAACGGGCATTTAGATCTCCTCTTTAATAGCCACCCCACCCTCAACTACCTGTGCCAGAAGAATTACCCAGGCCTAGTCGCTAAACATTTGCGGTAAATAGAGATTGCAGTGGAGGTAATTACAAACGTGCCAAAGCAAACATCAGGTGTTCTACAACTTTGTCCTAAAGGAAGGCTTTTTCTCTCTCTTTACTTTGTCTCAATTCACTGCCCTCTACCACATAATCCTACTATGGGAAACTAACATTACTATAAAATATTGCATGGATAAGAATATCGATGCGAGGAATATACTGCCTAGTTCCATCTCGATTGACTTGATAGTTGGGTAGTTAGTGTCTTCTGTTTTAGTTACTGAACCATAGGTAAAATAAGGGTGGTAATAACAGATGTCTACGGTCTAGAGTTCACGGGATAAATTAATACATGTAAAGTGCTTAGAGCTGCATGGAACAAGCACATTAGGTTTAACATTTCAGTACAAACTATACACCAAAGAAGGCAACTGGGTTCCTAAACCAACAACCATGCAAAGTGTTTGTTTTTAGCAAATGCTTTATTCTGACTTAGCTTTTTATTTGATTAGTAAACTTTTCAAATATAATAAATAAATGGTAGACAATCCCCATAAAACTCGTCAAAATGCAATAATAATACTTTCCCATAGTAGCTGAATCTATCCTTTGATGAAATATTTTCAAAAAAATCACTTGTATTATTTTATTTTACTCCTTTGTATTTCATTGTGCCACTCACTAAACGATTGGTTTTTTATATATATATTACTTTAGTGTTCTTGTTATGTACACAAAATAAGGATTCTTTGGTAAAATTTAGAATCAGCGAACAGTTGCATATTTCCAAAATGATTGAGCTCAGACTCCAAACCGAGCCTACGCACTATGTTTGATCTGAACATCTCCCAAATCTCTTTAAATCCAGAGCAGTCGCCCTTTCCTTTTCTTCATGCCATTGACGTTGGCAGAAGCAGAGCAGTTATTGTTATGGTTTAGATGGGCGTTGTCCCGCTAAATTCTCGCGCGTGTGAAAGCTGAGGGATCGGGAGGGCACTACACGCCATCATCCGGGGATTCGCCCGCTAGTAAAGCCAGCGTTGAGCACGCGTTAGCAGGCAAGGCCTCCCTGCCCCTGCCTCCTGACCACGCAGACCTGAGCAGCTGTCCTCCACCAGACTTTCCCTATCGCCATGTTTGCCTTGGAACCAGTCAGCTATGGCTCAGACCTCTAAAAGCATGAGCCAGAATGAGCCTCTCCTCCTTGGAAATGAAGGAGCCAGGCAGTGTATACCAGTGACAGAAAAGTGACTAGGACTGTTGTCCTCAAAATCTCACCCATTCTTATGATGCCTGTTGCTTAAGTTTTGCACAAGTCAGTCCCAGCTTATACCTTTTATCCCAATGAATACTGTGGCTTTCCCTCTTGGTCACCGCTCCACGTGGGCATTTGCTGTTTGTCTTACTGTTTAATTTGGGCGTTTGTCTGTTTGTTTGTTTGTCTTCTATAGTTGCATTGACGTTAGCTAAAGTTAGCCTGATTCACGTTAGCCCAATTTTTTTGGCAGGAATTCTTCACCCATGACTCTGCTTGCTGTATACTACCTCACGTCAGAAGTACACAATGTCTGGTTGTCCCACTTTTAATGACATTCAAACGGATGAGTGGACCCAGTGATGTCAGCGTGGTCAGGCTCTTGTGACATTCTGCATCCATCCTTCCGCTCATGGTTTCACCTGCGATTGCTTACTGCCTGGATGAATTATTACATCAAAATTTAAGTAATACTTACAGCACTATTACTCATTCCTCGTTTATTGGCTAGAATTCCTTTTTTTTTTTTTTTGAGACCGGGTCTTGCTATGCAGTTCAGGCTGGCCTCCAACTCGCACTGATCATCCTGCCTCAGGCTCCCAAGTGCTGGGATTACAGGCATGTGCCACCACGCCTGGCTGTAGAATTCTTTTGTAAAGAAGAATTTTCCCTCATCAATTAGAGTTTGGTTGCCCTGCAGTGCAGTTTAAATAGAAAGAACAGAATAAATGCTTAACTTTCCTTTTCTTTTTAGTTTTATATTATTTATTTATTTTTTATTTTAAAGAGAATAAAAATAATTTTGAAAACATTAGAAATGATACAGAATTTCAAAAAACAAGATGATATGAATTCAACAATGGTCATTATATTGCATATTGTTACCTTCACAGTAGTTGCTCAGATTATCAGAAATAAGCATGTAAAATTGGTCAAAAAATTAAGCATTAATTGTTCCTTTCAATAAACAAATGGAAATTAGTAGTACAATTATTTTAGCTATATGTGTGTATATATATATTTTTCCTTCCTTCTTTCCTTTTCATGACCAGTTTTCAAACTAAGGAATCAAAACTTTAGTTACTTCTAATCGGATTTTTAAAGGCTTTTTTGTTTGCTTGCTTGCTTATTGGTGGGAAGTTTTCTATTGTTCCTTTTTAGAAAATGTAGTATCATCACAAATTCAGGAGTTCTTGAATGGTAAATTTACATACATATATAAAACAAATTATCGTCATAAATTAGGAGCTGTGTATATTAATCAGGGTTCTCCAGAGGGGGGGAAACTAATAGAATGTACATACAGAGAGAGGGAGAGGTCTATTGTTAGAATTTGGCTCACATAATTGCGGAGGCTGGCGTGTCTGAAGTCTGCTTACAGGGCAGGCAGGTGGATTTAAAAACCCAAAGAAAATTTGATGCTGCAGTTAAGAGTCTGGCGGTACCATAGAGGTAGAATTCCTTCCCCACGGGGTACCTTCCACTGAATGGATACGCCCACCCACATTACAGACGGTCATCTGCATCACTCAAGGTCTACTAATTTACATGTTAATCTTCTTTTACAAGTATCTTCCCAGAAACATCCAGAATGGTATTTGACTAAATATCTGGGTATTGCAGCTAACCAAGCTGACACACAAAATTAACAATTACAAGGTCTCTCTCTATTTATAATAACAGCACAAAATAGAAACGCTAAGTGAGTGGTAAAATCAATGCTCATTATAGGTGTCCAAAGATGAGAGAGAACCAAATAAGAAAGATTTGAATTAGTAACTTCTACATATTCCGCTGGGTTGGGCACTGGATATGTAAAAAATTGGGCTAGTTTCCACCACTTCATATGTAACCTTGGGCAACTCATATCAGTTCACTGAGCTTCTGAGCATTCATCTAAAAAGCTAGGCTAATAGCATCTGTCCTGCCTTCCAGTGAATTTTGTTATGACCGCCAAAATTTCTTATGCCCATTAAGCCATTTGGAAAACTCTACTCACTACACAATCATAAGATGTTATTCGACTACTTTTCTTAAGAACCAATGCACTAAAAGGGTCATACAAAAGTGCTTTGAAGCTGTACTACTAAGTGTAATATCACATTACAATTGCCAGTGACTACATATTTACTTGAGAGAAATCACATTTTAAGAGGCAGAAAAGTTGTTACTCTCCTAAGGGTAAAAGAAGCAGGATACTAATTTTCCATATGGACACCTTGTCGGTGAATTCATATTTCCCCTAGAGTGTCTGATTCTGTATGTCCTCAATGTAACTGTGGTAAAGCAAAGGATAAATAAAGGTGGTTATTGGTGTCATAATAATAAATGCAAAGGCTGTCGCAAATTATTTGTTTATTCATTCAACAAGCATTTATCAAACACCCATTATATGTGAGAGACTATGCCAGGTGCTACTAAAGACTCAAAAATGAATCAAGTCTAGACTCTGTCTTTAAGCAAACTAAGGGTATGAGGAAGAAACTAGAACTAATAAGGAAATGCCTGTAGTTCAGAAATGGAAGGGGAAAGCACAGTGAGTGAACTCAGAAACATCTTGTGGACGTTCACAGAAGGAGACAATGTTTAAGCTGAAGGTTCCAGGGAGCTTCTTGGAAGAGGTGGCACTGACAGTAACCTGAAGATCTGGACATGGGAGACAGCACAGGGTGACGTAAATGGAATAACAAAGGCAGTGGCATTGTTAGAGTAGTAGGGAACAGAAGTTACTTGAAAGGAGGAAGAAATGAGGCGTGGATATTTGCTATTTGTGGCAATCTGTGAGTTCGTTCCTTTACCCCTAACTAATTTCCTTTCTGTGATTTGGGAAGGTCCTCATGATTCATTTACTATGGTACTGGCAATAAGCCTTCCTCTGTCTAGCTCACCAACTCCAACTGATGGGTAGCAGGAGGTCACTCCTGATTAGTCAGCTTGATAGAGGGATTTATTGTCATGTACTCTCTCAGAACCTCAGATTTTATTAAGATTAGGTGTTTTCCAGCCCTGAAGCTCTGTGACACTCAGAAGCCAAATCTTAAAAAAATGCAAAACTTAATTTGCCTTCTGGTTGATTCAGTCTCCAAGGCTAAAAGGATCATACTGTTCTATATCACAGCATTGCCAGGAGACACAAAAGGTGATTTTGCCCCTAAACCTTGTGGCTCCAGCATGCACAATTTGTTGTAGAATTGTTTTACCACCTTGTTGTTAAGGATTCAGCTCTCAGATTTTGATGCTGTCAGTGTATCTACCCATTTTGAACCATTTTCATTCTGTGTACTGTTTCTAGTCTCCTTAAGGATCAGAAATTACATAACCACGTTCTGTTAGAACAGCACACAAAATAAGAATAAGTTCTGGGTGTGGATCTAAGGAGTTTGCCTACATGTAAAGTATTTTGAGGTTGAGTGCTTGTCTGACTCTGGTCTGGCTATTTACTTTTTCGGGGGGATCAAACCTAGAATCTTATACATACTACACAGTGCTTTACCACTGACCTAGATCCCCACTCTCTTGTCTGGTTGTTTAAAGGGGTGTGTGTGGGTGTGAGTATGCAAAAGAGTATATGTGTGTGTGTGTGTGTGTGTGTGTGTGCGCGCGCGCGTGTGTGTAAATGTATTTTCCTTTCTGAGCTTGTGATGACTAAGTTGAAGACAAGGAGCAAATGGCGGTTATAATTTTCCTGGAGAAACTGGGAAGTACAGAAGAATCTAAGGTAACAAGAACTTTTGTAGGACTGCCTGTAAGAGGTAGTTGTGGGTTCCCCTGCTGTACACTGGCCTGATGATGACTGTGAGGCAGTGTAAAGTGCAACGATTATCTCTGAGAAACAACAGTTTCACGATGAGGCCAACTTCCTTGGAGAAAATTGAAAGAAAATGATGAGTAAGTTTGTGGTCTACTGAACCCACACCAGACTTCCTTCATAACGCTGTGAAATAATTATCATGCAAATCACAAAAAGATCCTGCAACTCTGCATCACACTGGGAGTTGGGCAGCTTGTATCCAAAAGATGTGGGTTTGGAGAATGTCAATACATCTCTAAAAATCAAAAAACAAGTGTGCTAAACAGAATCACCTAGAAAGATGGCACTTTTTATCAAGAGTCTATTTTAAACAGAGGCTGGAGGTGCATAACTATAACCCTAGCTACTCAAGAGATTGAGGCAGGAGGATTGCCGGTCTGAGGCCAGCCTAGGCAGCTGAGTAAGGCACTATCTCAACTAATAAGATAACTGAGCATATGTGAGGTCTCATCCCATTTCTCCCTGTCTTTCTCCTGCTCATGGTCCTAAGCTGTAAGTGGTGGTGAGGTTATCACAAGATATCCTAAGTAGGATATCTTTGCTTTCTCAGCAAAGGTCATGCCTCTGAAAAAAGGACCAAATGGTCAAAGGTGATGTTGATAGCAAAAATGGTAACAGTGACCCAACTAGGAAGTAAAGTATGTTTCAGAGTTGAAGGTACACTTGCCGTATTCCCCAGCAGGATTATCATGGTGCTCACCGAGAGTAGATACAGGGATGCGTGCTTTTGTTAATACCACTTCATTTAATACTTACAATAACACTAAGATAGAAGTGGTATTGCCCTTGTTTTATATATGGGAAAACAAAGGCTGAGAAGTGATTTGTCCCACTGTGAATTGTAGGCAAAGCTGGCTTCAAAGCCAGGTTCAGGGCAGATGCAAAGTCTGAATGTCATCACTAGGATTACATCAGCACACCCCAGGCTTGAATACAACATTACCGGGATCTGCATGCTTCTCTGTGGTCCTCAGCAGTGTTATGAAAGAGGCCATTTCCATCCCTAGGTCTTGAGGGTATTGTAGGGTGTTTTGGTTTGTGTCCGCATGTTCCCCCAAAGCCTCATGGGGCGGGCTCTTAGATTTTAGGATTGATTTATGGTCCAATGTTGGAATTATGAACACAAGTGCTACACCTGCCCAGGGGCAGACAGTCTGCAGACAATGCAAGGGAGGGAAAGAGCCTTGTTCTCTGCCACTCCTCCTCCCTCTTGCTATTGTTGTTTTGCTGTTTTCCACCACCATACACTGTTGCCCTCTGCCATGTGCCGCTCTGCCTTGGAGCCAGCCAAGTATGGACTGAAACCTCCACAAACTGTGAGCTAAGTACACCTTTCCTTCCTTAATATTGGGCATTGGGTATTTTGTCTCAGCAACAAGAGAGAAGTAAATAAGACATAGGGATACTAAATCATGAGAGCACTGGCTAGAAAGTCCATTTTCACTGAAAGGCCAAAATATCGTCCACCTCCTAAAGTCGATGTCAGACCTATAGTGGAATCAGTGCTTCCTGGGAGAAACCTGAGGTACTGTCCTGTTGGGCATGTAACTGCACTGGAGAGATGCAACACTACAAGGCTCAAGAAAAATCCAGGACAGCAGGCTTCCCATAAGGCCTCTATTTCCTTCTTCAGATAAAAAACAGACATGGTGTAGTCAACCTCTATTGGAATACCATTTTGATCAAAGAACATCCAACCCAGTGAGCCAACTCCTCACATGATTAATGGGGTTCCTAATCAACCCCATTTCAACTACAGCAGCTTTTCTGAAATGCATTTTTTATATTGGGCTTCCTAATTAAGCTTCTGTTTGGGGGAGAGATTCCATCCAAAAAATAAACAGACCATCAATCAAACAAATAAACAAAAAACTGTTTGGACAAGATTGTTTCTAGGCTCCTGAATTAATCTGCTGATATTCCTAAACCTTTATATATACTTGAGGGTCAGGAGCTGCATAAAAATCTAAGAAGTAATTTTCCCTACCCTCCATCTCCATCTGTGTGGCTTTATGCCACCTAGTTTTTGATGCTGTATGCCAAAAGTTTTAGTGCTCCCAATCCCTTAAGCATATTATTATAGTGGCTCCCTAAAAATGTGCAAATTTTTATATATTTGTTTGGGAATGACGCTAAAGGAAATCCTAGACAAACTTGGGAGAGCCATATCCTGATGAAGGCAAAGATAAGGTCTAGCAAGTTGTGCATTGGCCCAACAAGGGAGGAAGGTCATAGGCAATCAGATTGTCAACTTACAACTGCCAAAATAAAAGTGTGGCCATAGCCACTTCATGTATACGGACCCAACACCCTTGGGGTTGCTGTTTCTGTCTTCAGTAGGGTGGGACTGACTGGCCCCCAATCGCACAGTTGATAAAAGGAAGCCTTCAAATGTGCAGCCTTTCATAAGGCTCTTCCTTCTTACCATCACAGCACATTCCCACAGGAAACCCTCTTCAGGGACACCTTGTTGACTCAGGATGTGGGCAGATATACGAAGGACCACTGTGCGAGTACAAAATTTGCTTCACGTTTTGTAGTTCTAACTGTCCTTTGCTTTCTGATGGTTTAGGAATAGGTTTGGTTTTAGACTTCTATTTAGACATAATTGGTCCATGTGACTAGCTGCAGTCTCCCTGTGTGTTATCCTGGAGCACCCAGCTGCATCTCCCCAGCAGCCTCATTTCCCTCTTCTGTTCCTGCATATTCCACTGCAGCAGAGCAAATAATTGCAATTAATTAACTTACGAATTTCCTTGAGATAAGAACGAAATTGCTGACATGAAGGAAGTCAGTGGGTTGGGCGTGTGCAGTGAGAACCAGTCCCTTACAAAGAAATCCATGAATTTTGGCTGCCAGCCCTTGCCCCTCCAATGTCAACAAAACTGTTGTTTTATGGTGAGCAGATCCATGAGTGCTTCGTCTACCAGCTGGGGAAATCACCGCAGTGAAAGCCTCTCTCTTTCCAACACACTGGAATAAAAGGAGCATTAAGACTGTGGATCAATCATTACACTTTACATAACTAAGAGTAGCTCTGGAACGAAGAAAACCATCTTCCATTAACAATCTTGCACTCTTCTCGAGGGTGACATTCATGCACAGCCGTGTTTGGGAGCCCCTAATAATCCCCATTCACTTGTCTCATGCAGAATCAGCGTTTGCTTTAATATTCACTGTGGTCTGGAAATTGCCACTTGATGGCAGAATGGAGTTCCACTCTGTAAATTAAATTTTTAATTATTTAGTTAGTGATTTTTTGAGATGGGATCTAGTTCTGTAGCTCAGACTGGCTTGAAGCTCTTTATGCAGGTTAGACTGGCCTCAAATTCACAATCTTCCTACCTCAGTCTCTCAAAGTTCACCTTTTTGGGGGGGTTTTGTGAGACAGGGTCTCACTATGTAGCACAGGTGGACTTGAACTCACTGTGTAGTCCAGGTTGGCCTTGAACTCACAGCGATTGTCCTGCCTTGGATTACAGGAGTATGCCACCATGCCCAGCTCCAAACTTCACTTTTAAATAATGATGTCAAAATTTTCTTCAATGTATTCATGCACTATCATCTCCTTTTCTGCAGATCCCACCATTTCACTGATTTCTGTCACATAAATCTACCCAAAATAAGTCCAAAAACTTTCCAGTGGCAATTGTTCAAATATCTAAAGATGAACCAAATGCCTTCCATTCAGCATCCTCTCCAACTCCCAACTGTTCTATTTTTATGACTAAGCAACTCTAATTTCTTCAAAGGTAAATCATAATTTCTCACCATCATTGTAATCCATACCGTGACTCCGTGAAACAGATGCTGTTCTTGCTCCCATTGCAGAGATGAGAAAACTGAGGTTGCTATAGGTTAAGTGGCTTTCCCAAGGTGACACAGTGACAGAGCTTATACCTGAACAAATATGTCTTACTCTGAAGTGAGTGTCACTAACCATTTTCCTATACTGCCATCAATGTGTTTATACTTCGGACAGTATGAAGTTGTAATCTCCCTCATTAAATACAATAGCCAGAAAGGGACACACATTGCTTGTGAACTTGCCTGTCTAGCACAGAACATAGAAGTCTCCTATGCTCACTGTGTACCTCTGTTAGTGGAGCCCAAGATGACCTTGGAATTTCCTGGAAGTTCCATTTCACAATTAATTTGTCTTAATTAAAATCCTGATCTATTTTGACACAGACTGCTATCAATTCAGGAGCTATTTCTATTTTATTAATTTTCTATCATGTGCAAATCAAAGGACAATTGGCCAAGGGGTATGGAGATGGACAGTGTTAGACAGGGTGCACCTTGATCTCAAAGGAGCAAATGGAAAAAAGGGAAGGAAGAGCGCTCCGTGAAAGAGATTCATACCACTCACGTTATGGAGCAGGTAAATTGAGAGAGCTGAGGAATATTATCCCTTGCCAACTTTGTGACTAATGCTACTTTGTGTTTATGTAATCCAGTAAATTAAGAGACCAGGTTAGATACTTAGTGCTCACCCCCCCCCTCATATTTCCTATATCTTTTAGACCTGGGTTGTGGGCTTCCTTTAATTTTATGGATTTATCTTCTGAGACTTGGCTCATCTTCTCAAACTTTAAAATTATTTTGTTTTGTTTCATTTTTTTAACCTGATTCTGCCATCTGTTGTCTTAGTCAACATGCACAGCTATGAACCTACCAGAAATAGAATTAATATTCCTTCTGTGTTATAGATAAAAACATTGGATGGGAATGGAACCTGGACAAACAGCATATCAGTAGAGATATAATCTCAAGCCAGGGAAAGCCTCTGTTTGCCTCATTTATTCATTCTTCAGGCCATACCACAGAGTTCAACAGACAGAAAGCACTATAAGAAGACTTGTTTTAATCAATACATTAATTCATATCCTTCTCTGGTTTCAAACCATGGGATACAGTATTAGAATATCCGCATTGAATAGGTCACTTAACTCATCTATATAGAAAATGAAACTGAACAAGAAGCAACATTTACCACAATTCACCTGCTGAGGAAACCACAGAACAAAACCAGATCGATGACGTGGGATCCCTATTTTCTAGCAACACGTTCCTATTTGCTTACCCACCTCTTTAACTGAACTACTATTATCTGCTGGAAGTTCCAGTGAAAACTCCACCTGGGACAGAAGAAATAACTCTTCCTTCTGACCAGAGCCAAGCATTATTGGGTGAATACAGATAAATTACCCAGTTCTTTAGGAATTAATTTTCTATAATAAAAGAAAGAACCCTTTAACAGAGAGTTCCCCGGATCTGGGGTCTTAGAGGGGAAGAAAAGCATTCTATTATTTGCTCAGACCCAGCAGTTGGCCTTCAGAGGAGCTCTCCAGAGTACTACAAAACTGAGCATAAGCCCCCAGAGACCCAAGTACGCTATCTCTGCACCTGACCAATGATGAATCCTGTGTTCAAACCATACTAAACATCATCTGCTATGGATTGATGAGCACCTACTAAGTGCCATGTCCCTATTTTGTGATTTTTAAATTTAAAATCCTCATAGCAACCCTGCATGCTAGCTTGTATTAGCCCACTTTCCAGATAAGGAAATGAAGACTAGAGAGATTAAGTGACTTTGCAAGGTAATAACTTGAGAAGACAATCTGTAAATGTGAGTCAATCTACCTAACCCCAAGACTGAATCCAAAGTTATATACTCTCCACAGCAGATTGCTTGCCTTAAAGTCTGTCGTAAATTACTCCAAGTTTGACCTCAACTATCTCCAAAACAATTTACCCAGAAAAATAGAAATTTGGCTACCACCCATATCTACAATCTTGCCCATCTGCTACTCAAAACCAGGCAGTCCCAGTAGATACTTAATGTAACCTACATTTCAGGCTTCTTCTATAAGAAAGCTCTGCCCTGCCCTGTAAATAATTCTGCTTACTAACCACATTACAGAATCCAAAACAGTGGGACTTCGAGGAAGCATTTAACTCATTCAGCACAACTACAAGAGGGCCCAGGGGTTTTTGTTTTGTGTTTGTGCTTACTTTTTGCTCCAGAAGTGAATGTCATAAATGAATTTTATCATTTTCTGAATATGCACATAAATGTGTTTGATTTCTGTTTTACATGTATAATTTTACACAAATGAATAATTTATTTTGCATGTAGTATACATAAAGAAGCACCTTTTAACGGTGTACAATTCTATGATGACAGTTATGCTGTGAATTGCTTGCTCCCAAAACTCATACAGGGAAGCCCTAATGCCCTAATGACGTCTAGCCACGCACTACACATGTTCTGAGAAACACTTCATTAGATGAGCTTGTCACTGTGAGATTACCACAGAGCGCACTTGTACAAACTGATGCTGTGATATCACAGGCAGTGAGATCCTATGGGACTGTTGTTACACATGCGGTCCATTGTTGACCGAAACATCATGTGGTACATGACTGTATTTGGAGATGGCGCCTTCACAGGGGTAAGCAAGGTTAATTGAGGTCTTAAGAATGTGACCCTACAGTGGACTGACAACTGGCGGTTAATTTATAACTCCCAGCTGAGCTGAGCAAACCTGGTGCTGGGTGTGGGAGGCCCACCTGAGGATTGTTGCCAGCAGCATAAGAGGCAGAACCGGAGAAGAAGAAGGCTGTTAGGAGCTGAGAAAAGGCCGTTGGGAGCTCAGAAAGGCTGCTGGGAGCTGGTAGAAGCTGTCAGGAGCTGTTGCTTGTTTGGGAGGAGCTCGTCACGCCGGCTTCCCTGATGAACTTGGCTGCTTTCACCCTCCACGGAGCTCAGGACCTCGTTGGCTCTGAGAGTGGCTTCAGTTCACTTTTAAGGAGCTCTGGTCCTCACTGAGCATCAGTTCCTGTCTATGGCCATACCGCCCTGAACATGCCCAATCTCATCAGAGCATCAGTTCCTCGTTCCGGAGGGGAAGATGGTGCACTGCTGGTCTCCTGGAGAAGCTTGCTGCGTTGGCTTCCCTGGTGGGAACTCAGCCATCTTGATCATTGGAGGAGCTCATGACCTTACTGTTCCTGAGGATGGCGGTGGTACCTTTTGGAGGAGCTCTGGTTCTTCTGAGCGTCACTTCCTGGCTCTGGTGCAGATCTCTCAGCCTGCTAGCACAGCTCCTTCATCTGCTGGCACAGATTTTTCAGATTCCACCACTGACCTTTGGGCCTCCCAGTATTGATTTGTGAAACAGGCCTGCATGAGACATTGTCACGAGCTCTGGGCCTCCAGTTGGATTCGTGGGAGGCATTGTTATGGGCTCTATGTAATCGGCTGCACTCATGAAGGACATTATCATGGGATCCAGGCCCTCAACTGGATTCCTGGTCCATAGTATGTTGATAGATTTCCTGTACTCTCTTGTATATGATTCTTTGGGTGACTATTATTAATAATCTTATAAAATATGTGTCCTGTATTATATATTGTTTTTGCAAAATCCCCCCAAACCAAAACAGGCCCTAAACCTATAAGACTAGTGTCCTTACAAAAAATGGAAAAGATGAGAATAGCTTTGCGCACAGAGGAATGACCGTGTGAGGACACAGCAAGAAGACAGCATTGGGGAGAAGGGAAGAGAGGCCTCAGAAGAAAGTTATCCCATGAGCACTTCGATTTTGGACTTCCAGCCTCTAGCACTGTGAGAAGACGATTGCCTACTATTGAAGTTACTCAGCTTGTGGTGTTTTCTTCTGCCAGCCTCAGCCAATTAATACAGTTGTGTAGACACCATCCACAGTCCAGATATAGACCAGTCCCTGGAAACCACTGACTTGACTTCTGTTGCTATAAGCCTAACATGTCTAGAACGTCACGTGAATGGAATCATATAGCAGATGACCTTTGAAGTCTGACTTTTTTTCATTGAGAATTATGCTCGAAATCCCTCCTTGTTGAATGGATGATAGTTTCCTTTGGACTCACCTGTCTCAAGGGTGTATGAGAAAAAGGAAGAGAGATGCAAAAGAAGGAAAAGGGGGGGTGGGGTGGGGTGGGAAGAGCAGGAGGAGGAGGAAGAGAAAATGAAGAGGAAGAGGAGGGGGTGGGGAGGGAGGAGAAGGAGGAGGGAAAGGAAGGAGAGGAGAAGGAGGATAGGGAGGAAGCCAGACAGGAAGAAGGAGAAGGAGAAAAGGAGGAGGAGGAGGAGGGAGGAAGAAGAGAAAGACGAGAACAGGAAAGAGGTGAAGGAGAAACAAAGTGAGGCAAGCACCCAAAGGGTGAGCTACGTCCCATGCCCATTTTTTTATTTTTCCGCTTTGAGACAGGGTCTTGCTAAGTCACTAAATTGCCTAGGCAGAGCTTGAGCTCACCATCCTCCTGCCTCAGCTCCCCAAAGTGCGGGGATCACAGGTGCGCATGACCATTCCTAGCTTCAAATCTCTCCTTTCTTCCTCTTGGGGCTTAGGTCAGGGCTGAGACCATCGCACTGATCAGTTTCCAATATCCCATTGCCTCCCTCACACTTCATGTTCCTCAGTTCATCCTCTCTGCCCTGCCAACCTCCCCTTCCCAGATTCTCTCCTTGTGTATTTTTTACATGTACTTAGGTGTAGATAGATCCTGAAAACCTATGTAATGATTATTCGAAGATATCTGTGGGCTTTAAGTGTACAGAAAGGACGCTGTGATACAAGGAAGAAGGAAAAGGGAAGAGATTTCTTTTTCTCTCAGCATTGTGTTTTCTTAATTCATGAAGTTTTTGGTACATTTTAGACATACAAATGGATCACATCCATCATAGGGAATTTGCACCTGTACATACTACATCTTGATTCCTTGTTTGTTCTTGTTTTTCCCACTCCCCTCTCCTCCCTTCAGCCCTTCTTCCCTCCTTATTTACAGGAGCTATGTTTCCTTTTTGTTTTCACTTCCTCCCTTTTCCCCTCGCCCCTCCCTTGTTCCCCTTCCATTTGAACAATTTCTTCCCATTTCACAATATCTGTTGTACATCTTGATCCTTATTTACACTTTTGGTTTCTCACATCAGAGAAACAATGCAGTATTTACACCTCTGTGTCCAATTTACTTCACCTAGGAGTATGCTCTCAAGGTACATCTATTTACCTAGAAATCTCTCAAGTTTGCCACTTCTTTATAGCTGCGTAGTATGCCGCTGTATTTATTTATTTATTTATTTATTTAGGTCTTTTTGAGACAGAGTTTCACTCTTCAGCTCAGGCTGGCCTTGAGCTCACTATATAGTCCAGGGTGGTCTCAAACTTGCAGCAATCCTCAGACCTCAGCCTCCCAAGTGCTGGGGGATTACAGGTGTGCACCAGTACACCCAACTTACTCCACTGTATTTTTTAAAAATCTTCTTTATCCATTCATCAGTTGGTGGGCATTTGGAATGTTTCTAAGATTTATCAAGTACAAATGTTGTCGTTATCAACATGGATGTGCTTATATCATCATGGTACAATACTTTTATTTCTTTCAGGAAGATACCCAGAAGGAAAATAGCTGAGTCAAATAAAACCTCTAGTTTTAAGGGGGGGTTTCTCTGAGGAATTTCCACACTGGTTGCATTAGTCTATACTCCCATAAACAGTGGAGGAGGGTTCCTTTCTCCACGCAGCTCCATCAGCGTTTGTTATTGGTTGATTTCATGATAAGAGCCATTCTTTCCAGGGTGAAATGGAATCTCAGTCTTGTTTTAATTTGCATCTCTTGAATGACCAGTGATGTTGAACATTTTTAATATATTTATTTGTTGTTTACTTCTGAATCTGAGAAGTGTGTATTAATTTCAGATGTCCATTTTTGGATTAGATATTAAATTGGGGGGTCTGATATTTTTTAGTTCTTTATATATTCTATATGTATTAGTCCTTTATCTGAAGACCAGCTGCGAATGTTTTTTCCTACTCTGCGGGTTGTCTCTTCACTCTGTTGGTGATTTCTCTTGCTGCGCAAAAGCTTTTTAATAATACAAGATCTCAGTTGTTGATTCTTGTGATAGTTCCTGTGTGACTGGGGTTTTATACACATAGTCTTTGCCCACACCCATGTCTTCAAGAATTCAACCTATTCCATATTTCAGCTCATTTAGTGTTTCTGTTTTAATGCTTAGATCTTTGATCCATTTTTATTTTAGTTTAGTGAATGGTGAAAGATATAAGTGTAGTTTTAATTTTCAGCTTGTGAAAAGCCAGTTTTTCCAGCACAGTTTATTAAGGAGGCTTTCTTTCTTCTAGTGAACATGTTTCGCACCTTTGTCAAAGATAAGGTGGCAGAGTATGTCTGGAGTTGTTTCTGCATCTTCTAATCTGTTCCATTGATCCTTGGGGCTGCTTTTTAGTCAGTACCATGCTGTTTTTATCACCGTAGCTTTATAGTATAATTTCCAGTCAGGGATTGTGATGCCCCCTGTCTTGCTTTTGTTGCCTAGAATTACCTTTGCTATTCTATGTTCCTTTGGGTCCCAAATGAATTTTATGATTGTTTTCTCTAATTCTGTGAGATATGCTATTAGAATTTTGATTGGGGTTGAATTAAATCTGTATAACAATTTTGGAAGTATGGCCATTTTCACTATATTGCTTCTTCCTAACCAAGAGCAAGGATTATCTTTCAATTTTCTGATATACTCTTTAATCTCCTTTTCAGAGTACTATAATTTTCAGTGTAGAGGTCTTTTAGTTCCTCCATTAGATTGATTCCTAGGTGTTTCATTTTTTTGGATGCTATTGTGAAGGGTGTGGGATCCTTAGTTTCTCTCTCAGTGAGTTTGTTACTATGTACAGGAAGGTTATTTTTTTTACTTTTTTATTTTAATGAGAAAAGACCAAAACAATAACAAAGACAAAAATGAAACAACACAAAAACAATAAAAATGGTACAGAATTTCAAAACAAGATGATAGAAAATTAACAATGGTTGTTGTATTACATATTATTATTTTAAACAAAATTCTTCAGGTTACCAGATGTAAGAATGTAAGATTAGTCAAACAATTAAAGAGAGTAAAACAGCTTGAAGACCATAATATGCAATATAAAAACCATTGTTGAATTCCTATCTTCTTAGGGGCTGGGGGTATAGCTCAGTGGCGTAAGTGCTTGCCTGGCAAGCACAAGGTCCTGAGTTCGATCCCCGGTACCGGAAAAAAAAAAAAAAAGAAAGAAAAAAAAAAAGAATTCCTATCTTCTTGTTTAGAAGTTCTGTATCATTTCTAATGTATTTAAATTATTTTTTATTATCTTTAGTTGGTTATTGATTTTTGAGTGTGAACTTTATATCCAGCTACACTATTGAATTTGGTTATTAAATCTGGAAGTCTTTTGGTGGAGTTTTTGGGACCCTCTGTGTAATCATGCAACCTGCAAATAATGATAATTTAACTTCTTCCTTTCCTATCCTTATTTCTTTTATTTCTTTCTCTTGTCTAATTGCTCTAATGTTTGTTTCCAGAACTATATTAGAAAGGAGTGGTGGTAGTGGGCATCCTTGCTTTGTTCCTGATTTTAGAGTGAAAGTTTTTGGGTTTTGTCCATTTAGTATGATGTTGGCTATTGGTTTGTCATAGATTGCTTTGATGAGAATCAGCACTATATTTTTAAGATCTAGCCATGATGAGTTCACGTAGACTGTTTCAAAAACTTTAAAGAATGCTATACTTCTTTACTACTACTTGTAGTGATAATAATACTAATAATTAGTAATAATAGTTTAAAAGTTTTAAGCATCTATTCTAAGATTTTCACTAAACCCTGGGTATAGACAAATGTTTTGAAAAGACAGTTTCACATAGAATAATACAGTAAACAAATACAGGCCTAATTAGCTACATAAATATGATTGCAGTGAATCTCAAATATTAAAGAACTGAGTAGTATGAGAGTTTCTAACAGGAAGATCTAACTTCATCTTGGGACTGAGTTTCAGGTCCTCTAAGTCAGCACACCCTGTGTAACACTCTATCCCTTAAGTTCAGATTCGTAACAGACATATACTTGGACATGTAGCTGGTCAAGATGTTGGACATATACTTGGTGGGTTTTGCATTTTTTTCCCAGAAGTGTAAGGCTGAACAAAGACATCTAGGCCTGGGCTGTAGAAAACTGGGTCCAAAGACTGCTATGGAAAAATGAATCAAGTGCAGTGGACCTGGAGACCACTTAGAGCTACATAGATCATTTGATCACTGACAGCATGAGTCGGCTTTTTATTCCACACAAGCAGATGTCACTGACATCTACACCAGCAGCACGGAAGAAATATTACTTCAGCTCCAGTCACTGAATGTCGTGAATGTGATTCTCTTTGTTTACCTGGAGAAGTAATGAGAGATGTTCAGTGTCCAGGTGAAGGACGATGTTATTGCTCTTAGCTTTACTGCTGAATAGCAACAAACAGTTGAGTTTAAAGGACAGAAGCGCAAATTCAAAGTACAGGATTTAATGTCTACGCACTAAGTAGTGTATACTACATTAATTGCTTGAATTTGAAGTAGAAGAAACAAAAGAGAAAACCCCCATCTAAAAACAAAGAGCACAGATCCATCTGTGAGTGTTCGGAGAGCCGGCAAATCCCAACTCTCACTGCCCCTATAGTTTTAGAACAAGCACCATCCTGTGGGTTAATCATGTGCAAATACTTCCTCTTTAGTGAGATAGCCAGATAAAGCTCTTTGAAGCTGTCAATACAAATAATTTTTTAAATACAAATCAAAGTAAAAACTGTTCTTCTTTGAGAGCCCATGTATGTATTTTCCAAAAATGCAGGCTTATTGGAAAATGGCCTGGTTTATCCTTGTCTAATCTGCTTTTACCCTGTGAGTTAATCTCTTAAAACTCTTGGGTCCTTGTGTTTGAGGAATAATACTACATTATCGCAGCTTACTGATTTGCAATCCTCTTGCTCGGGAACTCTGAAATCACAAACTGCTAGGGCAAACTGCTTAATGCTTAATGGTGCTAAAGAGACTAAAAGTCATGGCCTGTTTCAAATGCATTTTAAAAATCTCTGAAGTCACCTTTTTAAGGTGTTGACACAAGTGGCGATTTAATTCCAGAGGTGACTAGAAAGTAATGAAACTTAAGCCTTAAACTCAAGGTTGAAACTTAAGCCTTAAGCCTTGAGAGTAAATGCACATAATTATTTTTGTGTCATCACTTTCCTACCTAAGTGAGATCCACAGTAAAAATATTTATTGAAACTTCCTATTATATTAAAGAGCTACTCATGAACAAATACATACAGGAGAAATTGAATTCCTAACCTTGAGTCCTTAAATAGACTTCCAAAGATGGTTTAATAGTCACATAGTTATTAAGTGTCCATATCTTGAAATTCCCATGAGGAACCTTAGGGTGCAGAGTTTCATTCACTTCTCAAATGCATCTGTGGCTTCAGGATTAAGGATCACTGTCTTAGTGTGAGAATCGCTCCTATATGGAGATTGAATAAAAAGCTATTAAAAGCAAAATGGTACTCAAAACCTAACCTGAATGAGCAAGAAATTTAGAGCACAACAAGGAAAAATGACCTGCTGTGAGAGTAGAATAACATTATGAGTGGGTCACAGCCTGAATTCTGAAACTGGCCGTGGATGTGACAGGAACAGGGTAAGATCACTACCAAAATCAAATTACGAAAGAAGCGATGGTTTCCACTTGAAAGCAGGTGTCCAAACGAGACCTGGTGAGGAAGAAAGCCTTTGCCACGGCGTCAAATGGTAGATTCTGAGGTGCTATCAGGAAGGCTAAAGTGAAAGTGGACGGAGTGTGAATGCCAACTGAGGAAAGCAAGCACAGCTACGGGTGTGTGAATCCTGTCTGAACGTGTGTGTGTGTGTGTGTGTGTGTGTGTGTGTGCGCACACGCGTGTGTGTGCGTGTGTGTGTTGTAGAGGAAGAGAAAGAGATGAGATTTGGCTAGAAAATGGAGGATGGACCTCTAATGAGACTATATGAGGACATGTATAGACGGCACAAAATACCAAATATCCACTATATCTAATTTCCAAAGGCTTCTTCAAATGCTCCTACTTATCATATGCAAATAATCATAAAAATTCCTCGCAAAATTCTCAATTAGTAGAATCTCTCCAGAGAGCAATTTAAAAATCAGTCTCAAAATGCTTTACAAAGGACGTAGCTTTTGATTCAGCAATTTCTCACTTAGGAATTTCTTCTAGGTAAACAATAAATGTGCGCTGAGCTTTCTCTCTAAGGCAGCCCACTGCAGTATTTATTCTAGCAATGAGTAATTAGAAGTTGCCTGACGTCCACATACAAGCCATGTTAAATGAATTAGAGTGCCTCTCTATGATCCAAAAACGTACACTTATAAATATTTTGTAAAAGAATAGTTCATGGCACAAGGAAAGTCCTATGATAAATTATAATGTTTTAAATTTTTTGATTATTGTGTTAGTCAGCTTTCTGTTATTGTAACAAATACCTGAAATAAGTCATCTTAACAAGAGGAAAGGTTTATCTGTGGCTCACAGCTTCAGAAGTTTCAGTCCATATTTAGTTGGCTCCATTCTTTCTGGGCCTCTCGTTAGGCAGCACATCTTGGCAGGGAGATGTTAGTAGAGTAAATCTGCTCACTTTGTGCCAGATTGGAAGTGAATAAGACAGAGAAGAGACCAACATTCCATAGTCTCTTTCAAGGATATATCCCAAGGCTTAACATCTCCCACCGGGCCCTGCTTCTGAAAAGTTTTCACCTGTCCCAATAGCACCAAGCTGAGAACCAATCCTTTAGCACATAAGTCTTTGGGGGACACTCCATTGCCAAGCTATACCAATTATTTTGAATTCTATATTAGATTTTCTTAAATAAGAAGGAAGAGGTTTTGAACTTCCTGTATGCCTTATCTGCATAGAAAACCCATGATACATTTTTAGTGAAATAAAATAAGTTGCTGAGTTGATGTATAGTACTGTCATTAATATAAAAAGGCATGCAAACACACACATATAGACTGAAAATATAATCATCAAAAAGTTAACAGAGATTATCCCCAGTTGTGTAAAGTAATGTTAATATGTTAATATTTTTCCTTTCTGTTTTCTGGATTTTAAAAAACAATGTTACCAAAATAATCACTTAGATGGTCTTCTGATTTATGCCAATTTTACAGTTGAGGACATACAGTTTTGTTTAAGATGCAGTCCTTGAAACTTGTTTATTTTTGAGTAAAGAGAATAATCTTGCCAGGATAATTTATAATGTCAATAATTCTTTTTCTTTTGTAATACCCAATTCTACAGGTAACTTAATGAAACCAGGTGGCTCTGGCTTGCAGAGACTCAGGCTGGAAAGAGATCAGGGCAAGTTGGAGCCATGTCTTCTTCCCTTCCACTTTTTCCAGGGGGAAGTGTCCCTGTCAGCTGGCCATCCAGTGTTATCTAGTCATGCATGAAATGGTCACCATAATTAGAAGTAACTTTCCTAGGAAAATTGTTTTAAATATGCAGTCAATGGGAATCTTGGGAGTACTGATGGAATCACACCAGTCTGCAAATTCCATGATGCCATACTAATAGATACTTCCTAGAGGAGGGCTTCCTAGAGGAGGGCTTCACTGCTGACTCTATTCCAGATTCCACCCAGTGAAGATGCACCCCACTGCCATACTTAAAAAGTCTTCACCCAGCTACTCTGCACATCTGTGGAGTTTACTATTAAAGTCTAGAGATTTACCATTAATGGTAGAACTAATAAACACATTGTGATAAATTCATACCTGCAGAGGCGCCAGGGACTTACAGAGGCCAGCTGGGGAGCTGGTAATACTCTAAGTCTTGCTCTCAGAGAAAGTTGTCAGGGGTGTATTCTACTTCTAGAAATCCATTCTGTGTACACCAATGATACATATACTTCGTGATGTGTGTGATATACTACAATCAAAAGTTAAAAGAATAAAAATAAAAAGCCAACCTAGATACTACTACTGCCATTCCCAGAACAAAGATTCTAGTATATTTTAGCTGGACCAGTGCCACATTGGCCAAGAAACCCATAGAATGGTTTGCATGGCTTGCAGGCCCCCTGAGAGTGGGAGGAAGGGACAGAGAGAAGAGAATAGGCATGACCCAAGTGCTCAGAAACCCAGCTGCAGGGCCACATGGTCTCAGGAATTCCCCAGTTGATGTGCTTCAGAGAAGAAGACATCCAAGCCGAATGGCCCATTCACAGGCTTCCCCTGTGTGTCTCGTTTCTACTTTCGATGCTTCAGCTGGACCCCCTTAAAAGGTCACTTGATTTAATGAATGATGCCACAGTGATGTTTTTCTCATTTGGGTGCTATGCTTAAAGAAATTTGTAGTGGAAGAGAACTAGTACTAAGAAGTACATCAATAACTAATGGGGTCATTTTTCCTATTAGGAAGCAAATTCACACTTTTTAGGTCACTAAGACGCAGGAGACAAGCTAAGTAGTGACAAAGCCCATGTTCCAGAGCAAGAAACCCCCGTGTGGGCCACCCGTGTGGAGCCAGCAGAGCTGGAGTTTTCTGTGGGCTGTTCACAGCAAGCTCTTGGTATGCCTGGCCTCACAGCCCAAGTCCAAGAGCAAGGATTTGGGTAGTGTTGGGTCACTGAGAACTTATTGCCCTCCATCCCCCTTTTAGATAGTGTTATTGGTCAGAGTCACAGCAAAGTCAAAGTCTCCTCTTCCTCCAGCCTGGTGAGTTCTCCTTCCCCCATGACCAGCTCCATTAGCAACTCAGCTCTGACATTTGCACACACAAAACTGTGTGTACACACACACACACACACACACACACACACACACACACACTCACACATGCTAACCAGTTATTTTCAAACCAGCTAGACATTTAACTAAACGTAGCTGCTACCAACATTTGCACCAACAGTTCTCTAATTGTTCTTCAGAACAGAATTTAGAATCCTACTATTTAATTTCTGGACAAAGGAATGTGTGGTCAAATATGCTTGGGGAATGCATAGTTGATTAAAGTGTTTTCTTCAGAATGTCCAGAGCGAAGTTGATATGACTTGGGAAGAGTCAAGAGACAACAAGATCTTTGGTCTTTTTTGTCTGGGGGCCTAGTTTAGGAACACTGATAAATTTGTGAATTCAACAAACAGTACTTGCTTACTCAAGTAGGGTTCCATGTACAGGAAGGATGTGTCTTTCTCAAGGTCCTTTTTGTAGCATTTTGATTCCAATGGCAAGAGAAGACATGGGCAAAGACATTTTCAGTGTGTGGTAAGAAATACAGAGGAAATAACCAGGTCCCTTGCAGGACTTCACGGGGAAGGGTGGGTGTTTGTGTGAACTTAGACCTTCAGTGCAACGTGAGTCAGACACATGAATAACTATGAAGGAAGTGTCCATGGCAGACAAAGAACAAGTGCAAAAGCTCCAGGACAGAGAACACCTTAACTCCAAGGCCAGGGTGGCTGTGCTGGAGACTGGGGAGGGCTGGAGCCACTGAAGGCTTTGAAGATGCAGACATGAGATGACTATGGCCTGGTAGACCCCAATAAAGAATCTGAGTCTTAGTCTAAAGGTGATAAGGAGTCATAAGGTGGTCTTAAGTAATGAGATGTTGACCGAGGAGATGGAAAGAAGTGAGCAATTAGAGATGTAGCTGGAGGTAAAGTCCGTGGGGCTCCGCCCTGTCTATCACTGTCTGTGCTCTCTGAGGAGGGAAATACAGTAGCTGTGCTATGTTGGCACTGTCTTGTGGTGTTTGTGACTCTCTGTTTCCTACTTCAGCAGATATCCCTCTCCCTAGACTGTGAGATAAAGGTATGGTACCATGCGGGTAACAGACCTAGGTTCTGAGTGTGCACTCACCCAGGCAGCTGTGTGAGGTGGACAAGTGGATTTCCCTTTCTGAGCCACAGGCACTCCATCATACGGTGAAATCCAAGGACTAAGTGATAAATTCCCGGTGCTATGAGACTCTCACTCTAAACCCCTCCTGGTGAAAGAACTAGATAAATAAAAATAAGCAAATTGGGAACTTGGCCCACATCTTCTGACTGAAAGCAAAGAGGAAACACAAAATGTCAAATGTTAGATGTTGTATTAGTTCTCCCATGGCTATGTGACATATGGACTGTCTTAAAACAACAGAGATTGTTTTTCTCTCACATTCTGGAAAGCAGAACTCTGAAATTAAGGTGTCAGCTGGACTATATCCCCTCCAAAGCCTCTGGAGGAAATCTATTCTTGCTCCTTCTGGCTTCCTGTGACTCTAGAAATCCCATAGCTCGTGATCATATGACTCCAGCCTTATCCTCCCTGTTGAGATCACCACCTTCTCTTTTCCTTCAAAGCCTTCTCTGCCTGTCTCATATAAAGATACTTAGGATTGCATTGAGGGTCCAGCTGAATAATCCAGAATCAACTCCTACTGTCAAGGTTCAACTTCACCGTATCTTGTGCCATTCAGTGCTTTGCATTCAATATTTTAGCACATAAAGTCATAATCACAGTTGCTGGAGTTAGGATGTAGACATACATTTTAGGAGACCATCCTTCAGCCCAGTATAAATATCAAGTACCACCCCCACCATGTACATGCTGAAACCGTTTTCAATCATTCTTTCTCCTCTCTCCAGGGTCACTCGTCTGCCTGATTTTTGTCCCTTCATAAGTCAAGGTCTTTGCATGGGTAGGCAGTTATTCACTGAGTGATGTTCCCAGGAGAAACTTCCAGAAACCCCTCAAGTAAGGACACCCCAGTCATTTCTCTTACAACTCAATGTTTGGAAAATCAGCCGGACATTAAGTAATTTGTGATGCAACAAAAGGACACATTCATCTAGACATGACATGTGACGGCTTTTGTCCCTAGTTGGCACCATTGTTTTGTGATCTTGGCTAGGAAAATCCCTCCACCTGTCCAAATCTTAACTTCCTAAAGACAGGGACTTTGTGCCCTGGCTTTTGGAAGCCCTCACAGCACTTGTCCTGCACAGGAAGAACTGAAGACATACAGGATCTTCTTTCTCAGGATCCTTTGAGGTGCGTCTTTCCTTTAAAATAGAGCAGAAAATCTTAGCCTCTTGCCCTGTCCTGTTGTAATCTGGGGGAAAGTACTTGCCTTAGGAAGAAGAAGAGGATTGAAGTGAGATAAAAATCTTCATTTTCCAGTCCCAATGGCCCAGATCTGAACAGCTGAGGCTTTTGCAATAGGGAGAGTCGAGTTTCAAAGATCGCTATCACTGCAGTAAGCTCTGTTGCTGTTTTGGAAAAAGTTAGCAGATCCTTCAGCTAACAAATTCTTAGGCCTGGGGACATATAACCAACTGGATGCCTACTTCCATCTCCCTCCATCAGCCTGTCCACCCCTCAACGTCCCCTCCCTGAACCTCTAAGCTCCAATCAGAAAACTTCCTCCCATAAATAATTGCGAGAGCCGCACTTTTAATTAGCAAGAATACAACAAAACATCATAAGAGCATCAGGAGGAGGAAAAAATTAAGCCTTTAAGGAAATACATGAACTTTGATACTAGGGAAAAAGGAAGACCATAAGTTGAGCACCTATTATATACCAAGTCTTTTCCTGGCTATTTTCATCTGTGAAATAGATGTTACCAGCCCCTTTAAAGAGAGGGACACCACAGCCCAAGGGTGAAAACAACGCAAATGTCCACTGACAAGGTAGATGCATACAATGGAATATTATTCAGTTGGCCAAGGCATGCACTTCTGACATATGCCACAACCTGGGTGAAAAGTAAGACATTATGAACCAGGCACAAAAGGACAAAGAGTGTATGATTCTGGTTTTTCCGGTTATCTAGAACAGACCAAATCCCACAGACACAAAAAGAGTGATTGCTGGGGGATAGGGTGCCTGGGGTATGAGATATGTTTGTGAAATTAACACAGTTTCTATTTGGCCTCTTGAACCCCTTCTGGAAATGGACAGTGGTGATGCGCGACATTGTGTGGGTGCTGATGCTACTAAACTACATGATCAAAAATAGGTAGAATTGCATGTTTGATATTGTGTCTATTGTACCATAATGAAACAAAAGGATCAGTAAAGGGAGAGGAGACTAACTGTCCAAAGCCACACAGCTATCCGAAGGGCAGCCAGAGCTTGAAGCCATATGTCTGCTTGACAATTAAAAAGTGATCTTAGGAGGGAAAAAGCCAGAAATGATAATATTGACCTCCAGGTATGGGAGAATGTGCTGTGGAATCACCAGTAGCTGCTCATTTTGACCCCCTGCTCTTTTCCTGACCAGAGATTATGTTTCAGATGGTGACTGAGTGAGTAGAACATGGCTCACTGAGCATTACCCAACCACATCCTCAGAAGCTGCTCCTGCAGATGGCCTCATCTGCTGTTTTTCTCCTCATTCTACCTCTGTTTAAACTTTGAGAATAATTAAAGAGAAAAGAGAAAGAGAAATATGGCTCCTGAAACCTACATGCAATAGCAGAAATGAGAATAAACACAGTGGTCCCTTTGGGACAGTGCCATGGAGTTTTCAGGTCACTGAGCAGAACGCGCACATCATGTTTTCTCCCACTCCCAGAGATACGGCACAATAACAGGACAGTATCAATATCTAGAACTTTTACTGTATAGAACTCAGTTTTGAAGACTTAACTCCAAACTGACAGCAGATTCTTTGCTAGTGTAACTACTGAGTAATCTGTGGTGGAAATCAGGGATCTAAGATTTATTTTGGTGTCTCTCTACCACCACAGTTACACAGAGAGATGAACTCTTATTTTTGGTACCATGCCTGGCTATATTTAGTGAAAGACCACTGAAGATAGATTAAATAGTCTACCCTTCCTTGCTGGTAATAATTGCAAATATATACGAAATTTGTGCTATGTGCCAAAAAATGTTCTAGTTCTTTTATATTAGCAGCTCATTTAATCTTCGCAACAACTCCATGTGATAAATATTAATGTTCTTCTCACTTGAGGAAAATGAAAAAGTTTGCTCTAAATCACACAATAGTTCAAGCAAACTGTCATTTCTGATCACTCTGTAGTGCTACTCAAAGTATTCAGTCATACAGTACAGGTCTCCCAAAGAGACAACAAGAGGTCATTTTCGAGGCTATTTGTTGACATGCCTGCTTTAAACGATTTCACTTACAAGGAATGCCAAAACCAGATGTGGGATGCAAAGTTGGAATGAAAGCCCCCACCCGAATTCTGGATTACTTGGTGCTTTCCTGATGGAGAAACTCAAGCCTTCCCTTTATATCCCTTAAATATTCATGAATGCAGCTACTACAGTTGCTAAAGCTCCACCTCATAGGAAGTTGTGTAACAAGATGACCTAATTCTGCCAGAATATTGTTAAGTTTCTAATTTAGAGGTCAGCTCATTCTATCTTGATAGCAGGAAGGGGAAGCAGTGGAGAGGCCTTGGCAGCTTTGGTCCTCTATTCTATCTCTACAGCTAACAGCTGCCGGACCTAAGAGACATACATTTACCTCCCTGGGCTCTTTTCTTGTGAAAACAGAAGAAATTTTTGGCCGCAGAAACTAAAAGATTTTTTTCCAATTTAGACTTGCTGTAACCAGCACTTAGGATAATCAGTTTCACAACCAATCTGTTCTACTTTGTTCAATTATGAAACTATTTTAAAGAAAGTTTCTCAAATCACTTTTTATTCTAAAGTCTTGTGATTCTGTTTTAGAAGTGTCTTCCCTGGCCTCCTTTAACCCTCAGGACCTTGGTCATCTGATAACCAAGTGCAGAGAATCTGTGGGATCTACAGCAAAATGGATCAAGGTGTAAAAGCTGAAGTTTTAAGGGAGTATTTTAAAAAGCAAGTTTGTCCCTTTGGCCAGAAATGGTGAAGCCCGGCATGCTAAGGTCAAACCTCCACCCTCTTGACTTTCTGAATTTCATACTCCACCAGCAGAAAGAAATGCACCTTCAACCCTACACTGTCTATAGGTTAGCAAAAGACAGACTGATACAGGGATGAACAGAGATCCTGCTTATATCGGTTCAGTCTCCAAAACTGTATCAGACAAAACCTTTGCCGCCAAGACTAATGTCTCCCACTGGTTGGCGTTGACATGGATCCTAATCCTCTAAGGAATAGTTGAAAGTCAGTCTTCATTTGATTTGCATGTCTTCTGTGCAGGTCTGCAATGATCCTGTATTGCAGGGAGAAGTTTACCTTGAGGCAGCTTTCAGCGCTGAAGACCTCCCTTGAGCTGGGTAGTAAGGGCGGCAAAGTAGAATGGACTCTCCCATCCGCTGCCCAATGTGCCCTGCCCCCAGGCCATAGTCCCTCGACATTTTCTCACTAGGGTAAGCTCATTAACAACTTTGCATTGTGATGAATTTTTTAACCTTTATTTTACGGAGAAAGTAAACTACTTAAAAAATACTTTCTCTGAGAGCACTGCAAACTTCTTTTGGAAGAGAGTGAAGGTTGCCAATGTTATTTATTGTCATTGGTTAGTTTTTAAAATATATCAAGTATATAGATGTATACTTTAGTATGTAGCAGTAAACGCAAAGAGCCCTCCAAGCTGGTGGGATGCCCTGAGCCACTGCCACCAAAACAGCTGCCATGGGAAACTACAACATAGCCCCTTGCCCAAGCTCAAGCGAAGAAACCCCTTGATCCAGCTGTAGTACAGTCTTTTCTCAGAGGCTGACACCCCGCACATGCAGCGGCTTTACGTCTAAATCAGGACCAAAGGCAGCAAAGTGTAAGCGCTACATTCCATTCCTGACGTAAGAAAACCCTGTGCCAATTCCTTTCTTGGCAAGCAGGAAGAGCAGAGAAGCACTGAGGACTTGCCAAATGGCTGCACACTTTAAAGGCAAATCTCCTGTCTCCCCTGGAAACAGACTTTAAATGGAGACCGGGTAGGGTTGCATATCATGTCCCAAAGCATCATCTTCTGTTACAAAACAATTTCAGTTTTAAATAAGATTGGGGAGTAACACACATGAATTCTCTTGGAAAGTCACTCTTCCTCTTAACATGTTAAAGGTTTTGAGACAGAGAGCTGTAAAGGATCCTGGTTTTGCTTAATGCCAAGTGTCCAGAAAGCTCTTTGACCATACTTTCTTGTTTCTTTCTTGTATGTGTTTCTATTAACAGCCATTCTGAGGACTGCACATTGGGAAATAATGGTATAATGGAAAATCATGACCTCTGTAGTCAGCAAACTAGGATGATCTAATACCTCATCCTTTACTAGGCAATTTATTTCATCTCTCTCCATGTGTGTTTAGCCATCTTCAAAATTAAGCTAGTAGTTCCCAGTTTCATAAGGTGTGAGGATGCAATCAGTAAGCCCATTATTTAACACATGATCAGAGCCAGAAAATGGTCACCATGATTAATAAGAATGACGTCTTAGAGAATGGAGTTTATCAGGCACTTCCAAGATCACACTTCTGAAATAAAGAGAGGATTTGTTTCCTCAGCTCCTGGGAATGCTGCAGGAAGACTGCCCTCTGTTCTCAGTCCTCCTCAGGAATTTCCTGGGTTCAGGAAGGAACGCATCTAGCCCCGGGGCACACCCCACTCTCAGAGCTGCATGGAGGAGGCAGGAGTTACCAAGATCCAGCCTCTGTCTGGGGACAAGTCTGATAGGCTGCCTCAGGTTCAGAGCTTCCTGTCAGGTGGTCTGAGGGCTTGTCTTCAGAATGTATTTTGGCCTCTCTTCCCCCTGTTTTCCCTTTGCTTTTCCTCCTCTCCAAATTCCCTGCTGTATGCATTCGTAGAAGCAAACTTTCTAGGATTTCATCTGACACCATATTGATTCTAATAATCTGTCTGCCATCTGGACTTTGAATGGCAGGAAAGAAAGACCTGCAGGGCTCAGAGGGCCTCAGTAAGACCCAGGTTTGTGCATCAAAGTATAAATGACTTCCTTAAAGAAATGCATCACATACTGGGAAAGATTCTTCCCCATCAGAGAACAGTTTCCTCAGTTAAGGCAGGAGTGGCTTTGCTCCTCACCGTGTGACTCTTCAATGGAGATGTCGAGGTTCATCTCCACCCATCCTAAGAGTAGGTCTCAGGCAACAATGGGAGTCAGCATTTGTAATAAACCTCCAAGGGATGCTGACGCAAGCTAAGCTTGGACCACCCAGCACTGCAAATCTTTTCTATAAAGGGCAGACAGCAAGTATGTTAGCACTGGCAAATCATATAATCTCTCACAGTTCTCAACTCTGCTGTCACAGCACAGAAACAGCCACAGACAAGACATTAAATGAACAAAGGTGCTGCCTTCTGATAAACTTGAGTCCTTTGTAGGGATGTGGAGGCACCTTGAGACCCTCGTGTTAGGTGAAATAAATCAGACACACTGGCTTAAATATCACATGGTTTCTCTTATATGAGAAATTCAAAATATGAAGAAAAAAATAGTTGACACATAATAGGAGAAAAGGTGGTAGATCTTTTGCAAAACAGAGGGGAGCCACCAGATGCAGGAAAGGGGAAGGAGGAAAAGAGGATTAAAAAACATTAAGATGTTTTGTATACTGGTACCAGCACCTCAGAAGGAATATAAGCATTATTTACTGCAAACACATTCTAATAAAATAAAATGTGGCTGCCTTCCAATAAAACTTTATTTGTAGAGAGGGTAATAGGGTAGATTTGCCCATAGGCTCTGCTTTGCCAACCCTTGCCTTAGTCCCTTGCTATGCAAGCTTGGTCCATGCATTACTCAGCATCATTTGGAACCATGTTAATTATGCCAAATCTCAGGCCAGCCTCCCAAACTGTGAATTCAAAATCTGTAACTCAATAAGATCCTCAGATGGTTTCTAGTACATTCGAGTTTGAGAAGCAGTGCTGTATGGTATCCACTGGGACATGGCCACAGATCAATGTCACCATGAGCTGCTTAGCTTTTCTCCTCTATGATTACAGAGAAAAGATCAGAACTGAGGCTGCACCAGCTGTCTTGGAAAAGTGCTGAACACAGGAGGCTGCATTTGTGTTCTCCTGTATGAGCCAAACTGAGTTAGTTCTGACTTTTTAACTGGAGGCCAGTGATTAATTACTAGGAAGAGTACACATTTTTAAATAGATGCAGTCAAACTGATATATGGGGGGAGGATTTTCTTCTCTTGCAGGGTGATGGGGTGGATGAGAGAATCTCAGTTGCCAGGCACTGGAGCTCATCTTCCTGATTCATGCCAGCCTGTTTTTCCAGTACAGGCTACAATCTTGCATTTATCAAATGATTATGCAACATCATTTAAATGACATGAGGTATCTGCTTGTGTCTGAGCATGATTCTGGGGGTGGACTTGTGCCAACCCATCTGTTCCTCTGAGAATATGTCCACAATTAAGTCTATTAGAAACTCGGAAACAACAGGCTGGCTTTGACATGATGACCCTGGTAAGTGGATATAAAAGGATGTGTGCCAAAAGATACATCTTGTCCTCTCCTCTGCCCATGCCCACAAAAAAAGCCCAGAGATGCTTTCTAGCTTGGACTTATTAATTACAAAACAGTTTCTGGAAAGGGCCAACTGTTAACTATAGGGGAGGTAAAACTACCCTCTTAGAATCCCTGACTAGACCACAGGATTAAATTGATATGAGATAGATTAACAGGAGAGAAACATATACATTTAATGCATGCTTTCTATAGCATGGGAAACCTTATAAGGAGAAGAAGGCTCAAAGAAATGCTGGGGAAAAAAGGAGAAGAAAAAAACACTGAGGTCTACATACTTTCGTATTAGGTTGACGAAGTGTGGAAAAATAACTCAGTTCTGAGCCAAAACTAAAGGAATGTAAGGAGTAGCTTAACAAGGTCTGTTTTTGAGCAGAATTCTCTGGGCTATCACTCCCAAACAAAGACTATTTCTTTTCTCCTGGTACAGGGAGGGCATCTTTCACATGGGAGTTTTAATCTGCTTTCAGGGGAGGAAAAGGAAAGATTACAATGTCCTTCTTCCATCTGCTATCTTTCAAGTACCTTTAGCTCCCAGCAATCTTTATGTCAAAGTAGCACATCTCAGAATGACACATTCTGCCAGCCTCTGTAAATATTTTAGATTTTGTCAGCTGTAAGACCTGTTACAAATACTCGCCCCTGCCACTATAGCCCAAAAGCAGTCATAGGTAATCTGCGAAGGAATGGGTGTGGTTCTTTTCAAGCAAATTTTATTCACAAATTAGGCAGTGAGCTGGAGTGGTCCCTGTATTTTAATTTGCTCACTCGTGCTCTAGAGTCTGATCTGGGTCTTCACTTTTCAAATCTTAGAAGTGACCAGGATAACTTGTTAAGATGCAGATTCTGCTTGCATGGAGCTTGGAATTCTACCTTCTTATCAGGCTCTTGCATCATGATGATGATGATAATCCAAGGAACATATTTTGAGGAGCATAAGTGGTATTTAAGCCAGGAGTGTCAACCTTAGGTGCATTCTAGTCAGCTGGTGACCTTTCAAAACACCAACGCCTGGTTCTCACTCTCCCCATCCCCAGCCCCCAAATTATGATTCCATTATTCCGGTCTAAGCCTCGGGAGATTTTAAACCTTCTAAGGTAAGTCTGAGATGCAACTAAATTAAGAACAGTGTACCACAAATGAATGAGAGATTTAGGAGTTTCTTTCGGAAGGATTAAATTCACTACTTGAATTTCTAAAATGGAACATTTGCTCACAGCAAAGTTATCCTCTGAGGAAAGAAAATATTTCTACCCAAAGAGGAATGGCACTGTTTTTTATGGTAAAATAACCAGGTCCCTGAATTAGTCAAACAGGATTAGATTTAAAGCCCAAGCAGATAGACTAAGTCCTACAGAAGGGACCAGCCACTTACTGTGAGATTGGACCAAAAAGAGAAACAGAGATATCCTTACAGTACACTCGAGAAGTTGGCTGTGCATGGATAGCCAACACCCACCTTCTGAGCACTTAGCCTGGGCCAAGGAAGTCACCTGATCAGCATGGGACATGGAAGCGAAATAGAAGACTTGAAAAGAATAGCGAAATTTTAAAATAGGTTCCATGAACACGAAGGAAAGGTGCTGAGCAGGGCACAAATGGATTTCCCAGTTCTGTTGTGGGTCAGCTGCAGTGAGAGACAGTTTTCCACTGAATAGAAGGAGGAATTTGCTGACAGTGAAACTGTCCAAAGTTATCCTGGGCTTCTGTCAGGAATGGGGAACTCCTAGTAGCAGCATCTCAGCTACAGGTAAGATCAGCACTTTTCATCCCCACCCCCAGCCCCAAAAAAGTACGTGTCAAGAGCAGCTACGTGGTGTGTTACTAGTAATTTGGGCTGGTAATGGTTAAACTGCCAACCTTTGCTAGGCCATGATTTTAAAAATAGACTTTGAGAATACAATCAAGGCTTTCTCGGTAATAGCAGCCCTCTTAATTACTTGCATTATTGATTTGCTTTGAGTAGAAAAAGAGGCCTGGTACAAGGTAAGTGTGCCAGGAACTGCTCATAACCCACAATCTCTTATCTCACCAGCAGAAGTAATGTATTTCACACATGAATATTCTTCACTGAGGTTGGGGAGGGCATTAAAAGGGCAGGGAACTGCTGAGACAGATGACAGGAGGCATGGTGGAGGCAACAATTGAATGTGGAAATGTTGAATTAAAAACAGCTCAAAGTCCTTCCAACTCTCATACTCTGTGATTCTAAGGAAACACCTGTGCTTCTGGTTGTTCTTTTGGTTTGAAGGTAAAAGCCGCCTATAGGAGGAGGATGAGTCACCGTATAAATTATTCAGAGCTTGAAGTCCTTTAGAGAATTGCTGTCTAGTCTCTGATTGAAGCAGAGATCGTCTTATCCCTACTCTGGGTCAAGACTGCACTTTCGGTCTCTCACAGCTAGAGAAAGACCACAGGTAACTAAGCCATAAGCATTAACACACACCCACATCTTGTTCTGTTATGATTGTCGAAGCATCACTTCCTGCATAGCTTACAATAAATTCTTTTCCCCTTTCCCTCATCACAGTTTCTCTTTCCTTTGGAATAGTTTCTTCCCTATTCACAATATCTATTGTACATTTTGGATCTTATTTACTCTCAGTTTCTCACACTACTGAGGCAATATGATATTTACACATGTGTGTCTGATTTATTTCAGAGCATGATCTCAAGTTGGATCCATTTACCTATAAAAGTCTCAAGTGTATCCTTCTTTATGGCTGCGTAGCACTCCATTATACTAAAAAAACACATATTTTTCATCCATTCCTGAAGCCCAGAATTGTTGTGTGACCTACATGAGGTGTTACTACAAAAAGATTCATAGCAGAATGACATAGTAGTATCTCTGGGTTTAGATATTAGCTTTACCACATCCTAGTCAGTGCCCTCAGACAGCACTAAGTTTATCATTGATAAATTAAGAATAATCATGCCTACAATGGTTATGAAACATAATACGTGCTAAATACTTAGCATCTGGCAGGTAAAAGGTGAGATTCAGCTATGTTAGTTGTACAATTCCCACCTTCTAGGATCAGAGAGAAAGATAGGTGGACCTACTTTTATAACACATACAACAACAAAATGATCATAAAACAAGAAAAAAATTACCCAGATATCTTATTACTTTTCCTTTATAGCTTCTCCCTATTTATAAAATCAGGCGCTGTTATGGCTTGTGTCTAGATGTTCCCTGAAAGCTTCATAGGGACATGGTGGGCTTTTGCAGAGGTCGCTGGATATAGAGTGTGTAATGCTGGGATTAAGGATGCGTGCTTAGAAAATTATTCCACTAATTGGTTTGGCATATTTCTGGGTAGGATTAAAGGAGTCCCAGCCTGGGTGTGAATACTACCCATGCTGTAGGTACCCTGTATCCAGAGTGCTACCCTGCAGAAAAATATAAAGGACAGAAAGAGGGCTGGTCTGGTCACTTGCTGCTTGTAGATTCCTTGCTTGGTGACTTCTGCCTCTGCCTTGTCTTCTGCCCACCATGAACTATTTCTCCTCCGAAATGCCTCTCTGTCTTACCCCCTCGCATTATAGCCAGTCCACTGTGGACTGAAACCTCTATGAAACTGTGAGTCAGAATAAACCTTCACTCCTTTAACTTGGGTGTTGTGTATTTTGTCTCAGCAATGCGAAAAGTAACTAAAACAATCACAGACTCTTTAGATTGGCATCAAAGTCCTTCATAATATGATGGCACTATGTCTATATACAGAATATACTCTTCCCCCTTAAGTAAATAACCTACACTTGAACTGAACCAGACCACTGGATCTGGTTCCCATGGACACCACACACACACACACACACACACACACACACACACACACACACACATCTCTGGAAGCTTATTCATGATATGTACCCCACTTAATCACATGTAATAGACTTTTCACTCATTTTTGTGGGTATCATCCTATCTTTCACTATCCAGGCTAGATTGCTTTCTCCATAAGCTTTTAAGTGCCTCAAAAGTCAGAACTTGTTGCTTTCTCACCATTATATCCCATCCTCTTTCTGGACCCACCATCCCCATTTCCACAATATGCCCAATGCTAGCAATGATGCCTTGTGCAATGTTGGCATTTGATACACCTGGGCTGGGTACAGAAATCTCTGTGATAAGAACATGTGTAGCTGAAAAGGGAGTGAGAAGAGCTCTCTAGCTTGGTGGGATCAATAAATAAATGAATAAATAAATCAATAAATAAATACAGGTGGATATAACCTAGGAGTTGGGTGCACTTTTTAAAATTAAGTTGTTGATGTCTGTGAACAAATTCTTGCCTACACTTACTATTAGGCATCTGCTGGAGCTCAGGAAATGATAACACACGTTGCCATGCCCGTATCTTGTAATCTGAGCATCTATTTGAAGGTAACAGTATGCAGTATATTAACCATTGTTAATCTATCATCATACTTTGAAATCTATATCACTATTTTTATTAATTTTTCTCTTTAAAATAAAAAAAGAAAATGATAACACAAAGCAAAGCAGCAAGACATTTTGACACACTATTCTGAAGGTAAAAGAAAAGCTACAACAAAACCAAAGTCCCAGATTTCTTTAACAACCCCTCTTCCACCCCATCTCTCACCCCTCTTTGTCCCAAAAGGCAGAGGAGCGAGGCTTTCTCTGAAGTTTCTCTAGCTGCGTTAAAGCCAAATCCTTCCAGAGATCCAGGGTATTGTCTATTTGTCCGGACCATTCTTCTCTTCTAAAAATTATTTACTTTCCCTCTGAACTGCCTATGCCTCCCTACCGCTATCTCTCCATCATGTGTAGTAGATCTATTTGTAGGTCCACCATGCCTTCCTCATAAATACTATGAAGAGGGCATATAGAGTGTGTAATGCTGGGATTAAGGATGCGTGCTTAGAAAATTATTCCACTCATTGGTTTGGCATATTTCTGGGTAGGATTAAAGGAGTCCCAGCCTGGGTGTGAATACTACTGCTAAACTTCACAACTGGCTGCTGGGTACTGACTTTTTGGTGGTGCCCCTGTACATTTAGTACCTGTATAGGACTTTCCTCCTGTGAATCTGTCTATTGTCAATTTATTTTAGCTCACTAAATCATCAAACCTACACACAGCAGAAGGCAAGGTCCTTCTGCCCACTACTAAGCCCATTTGAGAAGTAAGGAACCAAAGAGTTAAATCTGAAGTCGAACTCAAGCAATTCATGTCAGTTTCTATGTTCTTTTTTTTTTCCTCTATAGAGGAAATTTTATTGTTAGTTATTTACCTTCATAGTTTCAGAAAGAGGAACAGATTAGCTCACCCCAGCATGACTGGCAGTGGGCAAAATCTAGTGAAGCAAGTGTCCTGATTACTAAGGATTTAATTTGGATTCTTTTAATACTTAGCCACCTAACACTTCAAACACAAGCCAGAATAAATGCACTGTCTCCTGCCCTCTCCTTTCTATGTTCTTAACCACTACGCAGAAACATGTTTCCCCAGGCAGGGCAGCTCAAGGTGAAATGTCCAGAAGGTTTGAACGCAGCACCCCTTTGGGTAGGTGACCAACAAGCCATGGAATAAGCAGGAGAAGCCAGTCTACAAAGGAGAAAACAACTCCAGGGAGAAGCAAAGTGAGAAAGATAAATGGATGACTAAGAAGTACAGGAAGACGTGAAATAGCCCACTTTCCTGTTAGCCATAAAATTTCCCGGATTTAGCAATATCCTGCCTTAGGGTTTTGTGAACCCCACTGACTGTGCTAAACTGACCTCTGCACCATGTAAATAAGTAGTGCAATGAAAAGAAATCCAATTGCACATGTGCTGAATGCCTACATGATCGTATTTATACTGGACTTGCAAGTCGTGCTCCTTGTATTGCACTCTCCCTGCAGAGGACCACACTCTAGCAAGGACTGCTTATTCAGACTCCAGAGACGTTACTGGAGTTCCAGCTCTGAGGGAGGGTCTTGCTAGGAAGCCCAGACTGGCCTTGAACTTAGTGTTTCCCCTGCCTCAGCCTGCTGAGCACTGGGATTATAGGCATGCATCACCACACCCAGCAAATTGAACGTCTTTGAACTGATCTTTAATGCGTTGGAAACTCAGCAGCTTCATTGGAAACACGATCCTGAGGGAAAAGGAAAGCTAATAAGAAAACATTTTCTCTGCCTCTCCCCAAGAGTTATGGGTACGGCTCAGTTAAAACAAAGTTTATGAAAAGGCTCATGCAAATTTGGAGTTTTTGTTTTTGTTTTTTGTGAAAGGTAGTTTTCCTTAGGGCTTGTGCGTAAACCACAGCTGTTATCAGTGTTACTGGGCCAGTTGGTAAAGAAAAGTGTCATGTCATCTATCCCCGGGGGCATTCCCTCTCTGTCTCTGTTTACAAAGTCACAGGTACTGCCAGAAAATACTCGCATCCCTTTGTTTACACTACTGAGTCAATTCTGGAAGGATCAGTCCCTTAATCAGTGAGACAGATCTACTTTTCCACTGCTATGTTTGCACATCAACAAAAACACTCCCCTGGGCTGGGTATCAGTTTTCTGGCTGTGTCTCCCTCTTAGCCAAATCTTACTTCTCCACTCCCTTGGATCTAGCTCATCTCCTTCCTCTGCCTTCCCCCATAGCCCAGGGAAATCTTAACAGTTAGATTGCTGGAGGAGAAACTTAATGTGCCACAGAATTAGACCAGGTAGATATCAGTTTGTGAATCCAGTTCATTGCATAACCCACTGACAGAGTGAAGTTTACATGCATATATGTTTACTATTTAGTTGAATTTTGTAGTGGGTTTCTTTGTAAGTGAACCATGCCTTCTGCACAATGCTACTTATATACTACTTATATGAGGTTTTTCTCAATTTCAGAAAGGTTTTTCTGTCTCATCAAAGTCAAAAAATTTCTTAACCACAGTTTTGCTACCTCAGAATTCATGATGACAAATTCACACAAATATATTATGAGATAATTGAAGCTTCCATTATTAAATTATGGTGTGGGAAGGACCTTGGGTGGTAGAACTCTGGGTGAAGATTGCCATACAAAGTACAGGATGCTAAGTTCAATTTTAATTTCAGGTAAGTGATGAATTAACCAATATTTCACTGATATAGGGGAAATGTAAATGTCAGATATACCAAATTCATGTTCCCCAAAGTCATGAATGAATACCAAGGAACAATGAAAGTAAAGATAAGGAAAATTTATTGCGAAAAGGAACAAGGAATAGGAATGATCCTGAGAGAGAAGAGAGGTCCTGAGTGGGTTGCCAATGAGCCCATTTCTCAAAGGAAGTTTTATATAGCAAAATCATGATGCAGGTACAATATGGGTTAAAAAATTGTGGTTAACCAATAAGATTGCAACTATAATTGTGTAGGTAATATTGATTGGCCATTTTCACCATGTTGATTCTTCTATCCATGAGCAAAGGGTACCTTTCCATATTCTGATATCATCTTTGATCTCCTTTTTCAGAGTATTGTAATTGTCACTGTACAACTCTTACTTCCTTTGTTAGATTGATCCCTAAGTGTTTCATTTTTTAGATGCTATTGTTTGTTGTTTGTGTATAGGAAGTCTAGTGATTTTTGAACGCTGATTATTGTATCCAGCTACACTACTGAATTTGGTTATTAAATCTAGAAGTCTTTTGGTGGAGTTTTGGGGGTCTTCTATGTACAGTATCATATATCTGCAAATTAATGATAATTTAAATTCTTTCTTTCCTATCCTTATTCCTTTTATTTTGTTCTCTTTTCTAATTGCTCTATAATGTTTTCACAACTATATTAAATAGGAGTGGTGACACTGGGCATCCTTGTCTTGTTACTTATTTTTGAAAGAAAGCTTTCAGTTCTTGACCAGTTAGTGTCATGTTAGTTATTAGTTTTTCATAGGTGGCTTTTATCAGATTGAGATAAAGCTCATCTGTTCCAATTTTCTGCAGGATTTTTATCATGAATGGATGTTTGACCTTGGCAAATGCTTTTTCTGTATCCGTTGAGATGATCATGTGATTTTTCTCTTTGGATCTGTTAATGTGATGTATTACATTTATTGATTTGTGAATGCTGAACCATCTCTGCATCCCTGGAATGAATCAGGGAATGAATGATCATGGTGCATAATCTTCTTGATGAATCCTACTTGGTCATGGTGTATAATCTTCTTGATTTGCCATATTCTGTTTGCCAGTATTTTATTGAGGATTCTTGGGTCTATGTTCATTAGGGAGATTGGTCTGCAGTTTTCTTTGATGGCTGCGTCCACCTCTGGTTTTTGTATCAGTGTAATACTTGCTTTCAGAAATGACTTTGGAAGTATTGCTTGCCTTTCAATCTCCTGAAAAGTTCCAGGAGTAGTGGCATGAGTTCTCTAAATTTCTCACAGAATTCAACAGCAAATATATTAGGACCTGAACTTTTCTTTGTTGGTATGTTTTTAATTACATTTTCAATTTTGTTGACTGATATCAGGTTATTTAGAATTTTTATATATTCTTGATTTCTTTTTGGCCATTCATATGTGTCTAGGAATCTGTCCTTTGCTTCTGTGTTTTCCATCTTATGAGAGTATAGTTTCAATGTAGGTATTGGGGCTGGGGATATAGCTCAGTGGAATAAGCGCCTGCCTAGCAAGCGCAGGGTCCTGAGTTCAATCCCCAGTCCGCCAAAAAAAAAAAAAATTATTTTGTTCGATCCCCAGTACCGCCAAAAAAAAAAAAAAGAAAAAGAAAAAGACTATTCAATGTAGGTATTGATGATATTCTGGATTTCCGCAAGATCCATTGTGATTTTCCCCTTTTCATTCCTAATTGCTTGAATTTGAGTCTTTCATTTCTTCTTTTTGATGGGGTTGGCTAAGGGTTTATCAATTTTATTTAACTTTTCAAAAGAATCAACTCAATTGATTGATTCTTTGTTTTATTTTCTCAGTCTCAAATGCATTAATTTCTGCTCTGATCTTTGTAATTTCCTTCCTTGTACTAGCTTTGGGTTTGATTTGTTCTTCTTCTAGAAGTTTGGGGTTCAACATTACATGGCTTATTTGAGCTCATTCTGTTTCCTGATGTGAGAATTCATTGCTATAAATTTTCCTCATAGAACTGCTCTCATTGCATCCCACAAGTTCTGGTATGTTGTATTGGCATTATTGTTTAACTATAGATACTGTTTAATTTCCTCTGTGACCCACTGGTTGTGCAGGAGGGTGTTGTTTAATTTCCATGTGTTTAGGTAGTTTTTGTGGTTTCTTTTGCTGTTATTCCCAATTTCATTGCACTGTGGTCAGCTAATATGCATGAGATGATTTCAATTTCTCTGTATTTACTTAAGCATGTTTTATGGGCTGATGTGTAGTCTATTTTGGAGAATGTCCCATGTGTAGCTGAGAAGAATATGTATTCTGATGTTGTGGGGTGGAACATTCTGTAGACATCTACTACATCCATTTGTCCTCAAGTTTGGTTTAATTCTGATATTTCTTTGTTGATTTTTTGTCTAGTTGATCTATTTGTGAGAGTGGGGATATTAAAATCCCCCATTACAATTGTGTTAGTGTTCATTTGATGTTTTAGGTCTGTTAATATTTGTTGAATGTAGTTGGGTGCACTGGTATTTGGTGCATATATATTTATTATTCTTATTTATTCTTCTTGGATTTTTCCATTAACAAATATATAGTCACCTTCTTTGTCTCTTTTGATCAGTCTTGGCTTGAAGTTCACATTGTCTATGAATACAATAGCTTCTCTGTTGGGAGCGGTTGGAGTTTGATTACTGGTCCTGCGTCTGAGGGCAGGACAGATCCAGAGGGCCTCAGGCAGTCAGGCTACCTCAGTACTGATAAAGATACCCTGCTTGGACAATTACAGTCTTAGTCTTACTTAGTTTTAGTCTTAGTCTTACTTAGTCTTAGTCAGTAGGCTACATTATCTCATGTTACTATTTTGAGAGTGTATAAAATAAATGCTCTTACTGTTTGGAGTCAGTCCTCCTGCTCGTCAGGCAAAAGGTAACTCCACCTGACCCTGGCTATCGTTTCTTGTCTTTATTTTCTGTATCCTCTTGCCATTTTCTCCTGGGGACCGAGGAGAGACCACTGACTCCCACACTACCCCTGCTTTCTCTGGGTTCTTGTTGCATGAAGTATCATTTTCTATTCTTTGACTTTCAGTCTATGAATTTCTTTTTGAGTGAAATATATTTCTTAAATGCAGTATATTATTTTATCTTGCTTGATCCATTCTGCCAGACTGTTTCTTTTGATTGGTGAGTTGAGATCATATAAATTGATGCTTATAACTGATATGTATTGGCTTAGCTTTTCATGCTATTTTCCTGTTATTGATTCCCTGCCTTCCCCCTCTGTTTAATTGCTTGCCCAGCCTGGTGGTTTCTTCCTATTGGTGTTTGTGTGCTTATGGGTTTTGTTTTCTCTTTGTAATATATTCTACAGAACATTCTGAAAAGCTGATTCGTAATTAAGAATTTCTTCACTTGATCTTTGTCATGGAAGTATCATTTCTCCATTGATTTTGAAAGATATTTCTGCAGAGTAGATCAGTCTATGTTGAAGGTTGTTTTCCTTTCCTCACTCCAATCTTTCCTTGATTTGAGGGTTTGTGTTGAGAACTCTGCTGTGATTGAGGAGGGCTTCCCTTACAGATGATTTATTTCTTTTCTCTAGGTGCTGTTAGTAATCTGTTCTTGTGCTGGATTTCTGGAATCTTGATTATTATAAGCCTTGGAGTAGATTTATTATGATCATGGCTACTTGGAGTTCTATATGCTTCATTTATTTCTCTGTTAAATTCTTTATCTGTGTTTGGGAAGCTTTTTGCCATTAGTTCTGTGAAAATGTTTCAAATGGCTTTTTTGTTCTCTCCTGCTTTCTCATGGACTCCAATCAATCTTATGTTTTACTTCTTTGCTTCATCTTGTACCTGTTGGAATGATTTTTCATGATATCTTGCTGTTTCAAAGATATCTTTCTTTTCACATTTGCTAGCCAAAATCCTGTCTTCCAGATCTGATCTTCTATCCTTGCCTTCTTTCAATCTGTTGCATATACTTTTAGTGGAGTTTTTAGTCTCCTGGATTTCCGTTTGGTTATGTTTCATGAATTCAATTTCTTTCCTATGTTGAGGATTCATGGTTTCCATCATTTTCCTGAGCTCCTCTATGTTTCTATTTGTGTCTGTTCTAATGTCTTTCATTTTGATCATCATTTCTTTTTGTACCTTAGAGATTTTTTTTCTATAGCTTCTTCCATTTGTTTTTTTTTTTTTCCCTTCTGTTATTTCAGAAAGTTCTAGTGCTTGGTTTCTGATTTCCTCCATCTCTTTGTGCTCTGGACTTGTCCTGGGTGGGCTGGTGGTCTGGAGTTGCATTTCACTTCTCCATCCTGTCATTTTCTATTTTCTATTTTTTATTGGTTTTGTATTCTGTGTTGATTCTTTTGGATTTCTTAAGGTAGACAGCTTTATCCTTAGTATAGAGGCTTCTCTAGGAAATGTCTATTTCTCAGGGATGGCTTCTAGATGTAGATGGTTCTTGTTTGCTTTTTTTTTTTTTTTTTGGCGGTACTGGGGATCGAACTCAGGACCCTGCGCTTGCTAGGCAGGCGCTTATTCCACTGAGCTATATCCCCAGCCCTGTAGATGGTTCTTGGTCTTTGTTTATATCCCAAGAACCTGCCTTCCCAATGTACTAAAAATGAGAAGTTGCTATCTATGTGGCTCAGCACCTAGCACTTTGGTACTGGACTACAGTGATGGCTATGACCCCATACAGTTACAACGTTGTCATACAGGGGAGAAAAACTGATTATATCGGGTATGCCATCCTAGATAAACCAGTACAGATATCGATAACATATTCTCTGTCACAGCCTGACTACTGATAAACTGTAGTAAGTATTTGCCTGATACTTTTAACCATAGGAACAAATTCTACAGTTATATAACAAAATCCAACATATACCAGGAATTTGTATGCAGTGATTTTTCCCCTTAGTGGAGTGAATTTATCCTGGGTAAGAGGGATGAGGGCAAGACAGAGAGAGGAATGAGGTCAAGTATAGTAGGTGCAAGACTGAAGGGCAAAGGATGTTCACCCAAGTTATGGGAAACTGAAGGACACAAAAGGGAAAGGATGGAAAAGAAAACAAGGGAGTATTAAAGTGAACTAGGAAAAGACTGTTATGGTTTGTGTCTAGATGTCCCCCCAAAGCCTCATGCAGTCATGGGCAGGTTTCTAGTCCAATGCTGGTATTATGGGTGTGACTGCTACACCCGCCCTGGGGCATGTAGTTTGCATACAGTATAAGGGAGGGAAAGAGGCTTGCTCTTTCAGCTGCCACTCCTCCCTTTTTCCTCTTGCTGCTTTTGCTGTTTTCTGCCACCACTAACTGTTACCCTGTGCTATGTGCCCCTCTGCCCTGGAACCAGCCAATTGTGGACTGACACATCCACAAATGGAGTGCTAAGTATATCTTTCCTTCCTTAATTCTTAGAGTTGAGTGTTTCTTCTCAGCAATGAGAGAAAAGCAACCGAAACAGAGATGATATTTGCTCACCTGAAAGTACCATCAAATCAAGTGAGATAATTGAGGAAAGAGAACAAAATGAGTAGAAAAAAAGGTAAGAAATCTAAGTTGTCAAAGAAAGAGGAAGAAAAGAGAGAAAAGCAACAAAAATAACCACAAAAAACAATACAAGAGAAAAAAGAAAACAAAAAAACGCAAGCAGACAGAAAAAGGAAAATCAATCTGACAGAGAAAAACAAAAGTAGTAAAATTTTTCTGCTTTCTGCAGTTCTGTGGTGGGTCCAAGTCAATCCCAGAAATGTGTTGTGTACTCCAGCCAAGTTTGCAGTGGAATTTGTGCTGGGTATGGGGTTAATCTTGGCCTCTGGATATGGGTGCTGGGACTGGTCTTCTGTTACTAGAGTTCTCCCCAGCCTTTTGATTTAAAAAATGGCAGCCCCACCAGCCTGCTTCTATTCCTCGTGTCTGTGTGCTGAAGCACAGCACTGGTTCACCTAACTTAACTGCTGGCTCATGTTCTGACTGCTGCTTCAGACTTTTCCAAGCCTCTGGTCCTACATTCTTGCTTTGTGGATTCCCCCGACCAGGGCCTTGCTAGGTCCCTGGAGTTCTGAAGTTGTCATTTAACTTCTCCAGTCTTTCAAATTCTCTGCAAAATGACCCAGATGTGGCAGCACAGGCCTGTAATGCCAGACACTCAGGAGTATTGCAAGTTCATGGCCAGCCCAGGTATAATGAAATCTTATCTTAAAGATTTTTCCTTCTTGGGTACTGGGGAATAACCCAAGGCTTTTCCCCTAAATTACATTCCCAGGCATTTATTTATTTATTTATTCACTTATTTTGAGATAGAGTCTTGCTAAGCCACTCTATTGCCCAGATCAGGCTCCACCTTGTCATCCTTTTGTCTCAGCCTCTCAGGGGAAAAGATTTTTTAAAGTTTGAGGATGTAGCCCAATGGTAGAGTGCTTGCTTCTCTGAGTTCAATCTCCAGTACCTAAGAAGTAGGGTACAGGAAAAGGAGAAGCGGGAGAAGACAGGAAGGAGAGGAAAGGGGAAAAGAAAAAGAAGAGGGAAAGGAGGAGGCAGAGGAGGAGAAAAGAAAAACTCTAGGATGAAAAGCCTACACAAGATGAATCCTAAGGTTTCTTGCTGCTAAATAATTATGTGACTCTATAATTCAAAAACTAATGAGCTATGAATGTGATACTAGGTAAGTTACTTAATCTCTTGATATATCAGTTTCCTCATTTTCAAAATCAGGATATATCCCAGTGTTTGTATGTTTTCTCTCAGTTTGTTTTCCCCTTGAGTGGTCTAAAATAAAAGATTTCTCAGTTTCTGAACAGTGAGAACTCTATACTGTTTTAATTGTATCTACATTGCAGCAGACCTGAGCTGGATCTGAGGAAAAGCATTGTGCCCTGTTTTTGTTTCTCTTTGCTCATTAGATTTCTATTTTTAAATCATACTAAATTGTGTGAGTTGAATGCAAAGCACACAGAAGCAGTCATGGATGGAAGTGACTTCCTCCTTGGCTCTAAGGTGTTTTCACAGATTTATGCTTTGTATAAAGAACTCCATCTTTTGCAGTGCTCTAGTTTGGATCTTGAATGCCCCCTCAAAACTCCAAGTGTTGAAGCCTATAGTGCTACTTAAAGGTCATGGAACTTTTAGAAAAGTGTGGCCTAGTGGGAAAAAAAGATAGGTCATTGGGGATGAGTCCTTGAAGAAAATACTGGGGCCCCAGCCCCTTCTCCCCTTTCTTTCCAGTAACCGCAAGGTGAGTAGTTTCTTTTTCCACATAACCTCTATAGCATAATGTGCTTCTTTACCATGGGCCTACAGTGAACTTGGCCAAGTGACCATGGACTGAGCTCTCTGGAACCATGAACCAAAGCAAGCCTTTTCTCCAAGTTGATTGTTTGCCTCAGATATTTTGTCCTAGTAATGGAAAGCTGACCAACACACTCAGCTTATTTCCTTTTTCTCCACTTGCATTGATGTTGCTTTAGTTCTGGCCTTCATCATTGCTTGCTTAGCCCATAATAATGTTCTCATCCATTCCCTCTTCTTCCAACTTTACAGTGCTTGTCAGGATATATTGTAGGCAACAGGATAAGAGTGGTATGAATGACATAGAAACATGTTTCTTTATTATTTAAAAGCATAAGCAGGTACCACAGCTCTGGGCAGGCGTCACTGGGACCCAGATTCCTTCTATCTCATTGCTCTGCCATGCCAGAGAGTTAACCTTGTCTGTCTTATGCAAACAACCACCAACTCCCTTCTAAGCTTAAAAAGAAACTCTCCTGTAGCCATCACATCTGCAGAATGCTGCACGTTGCTATATAACTTCCTGGGGTGACAGAAGTAAGGACAGGCAGACTTAGCATGCATGAGCAGATTTCTGTGTCAAGTGCAAACCTTGGTGCTGAGAGCAAAAGACAGACACTGTGTGCACAGAAATCCTGGACTATGTGCAACATCTACGCAGTGCACCTGCAAAGCACAGTAGTAGGGCTAAAAAGCTTTGTCTAAAGTCTACTAAGAACAAGTCTGGGAATCCTGTCCCATGTGCTATTTCCCTTGTGCTGAAACATAAACCCCAGTACAGCCTCTTTTGTTGGGTATTGTTTGCCTATTTATGATTTCTGCCTGAGCTGAACAAAGCATCACGGTGAATCCAGGTATGTTGGCCCCATCCTGCAATCCCAACACTCTGGGAGGTTGAGGTAGGAGATTCACAACTTTACGCCTTGCCTGGGCAATTTAGTGACTCAGTGAGACCCTATCTCAAAGTAAAATTTTTTTAAAAAATGGCTGAGAGTGTAGCTCAGTGTGAAGGTCCTGGGATCAGTCCACAGGAATCGAACTCAGAACCTTTTGCTTTCCCGGCAGACGCTTGTGCTACCGAGCTATATCCCCTGCTCCTGTGTTTCAAGTCTGGTTGTCCCTTGGTTCTGTGGGGCACTGCATCTAAGGGTACCAAATTCCAGTAGGTGAGGATACTCAAGTCTCTTACATGAAATGACAGAAGAATGGCGTACAACCTATGTGCATCCTTTATACTTTAAATTATCTTAAGTTATCTACAATATCTAACACAATGCCTACCCCTCAAGTACTTGTCTGGATTCAGTGTAGCCCTCAGTGCACAGCAGATTCTAAGTTTACTTTATGGAATTAAAAAAAAGTTCAATCCACAGGTTACTGAATCTGCAGCTACAGATCCCATAAATGACAGTCAATATTGTAAAAGGGAACTGCAAGGTCTTATCCCAAAAAGCGTAGGTGAACTTGAATTACTACACTGTATCTGGATGATCTATAATAGCAGGTAGGTTCCAGAGTAGAATTTTCAGTGTGTGTAAGTTTAGAAATATGTATGAAGAGTTCCAACAACATGCTCTGGTTTTCTCTCTTCAAGAAGAATTATGTTTTATCTTTGTCACCGCTGCTTATTTATCAGGAATAAATAGAATATCTGAGACCACACATAGACACTAACACTCACTCAAATCTTTTCCACTCCTGGGTGACTTTGGCAGAATAAAAGAATCACCAATTGACTCCTTCCACTGGTGACCTACTATTTCTGCCTTAAAAATTGACAAACATCAGGATAAATAACTAAGCGACCTCAATTAAAAGAAATCTACATTTTGTTGAGTATCATTCATTATTCTTTTGGCTGAAGCAAAGCCCAGACATGAGTTTTATAAAGCCCCTACTGTGATCAGATAATGCTAACTCTGGGAAAAGCAGATGCAGGGGAACAACTGCCCCAGCCAACAGCATGTCACTTATTGATTGTCCGCTGGAAATAGAGCACTGCTTTGTGCAGTGAGGAATGTCACAGCCACACAATGAGATGAGGCTTGGAGGGAAAAGGCGCTGGTCTTGAAGTCAGGAAACCTGGGCTCAGCTCTTCGGTTTTTCACTTACACTTAAACTTAAGCAACTCATGGAACTCCTTAAGTTTTCACCACCATTACAAAATAGAAAAAATATTACCTACCTCACAGGATGGTTTTACAGATAAAATGAAATAATGGGTATAAATGTTTTTAGGACCATGGTAGGCAGGCACTCAGAAAGTTAATCTGTGTATCTGTGGTCCAGTCTCTGAAAGGAGTTACTTTCAGCACAACCAGGCAACTGCAAATGACACTTTAAAAAAAAAAAAAAAAAGGACTCTATATTTGTTGGAAAATACTAGAGCATCTGATATATGCTCTAGGAATTCCTTTCATTTTTTTTCTCATGTTTCTCAATTCACATTCAATGAATCATCTTCCTTTGCTAAATCCCTTTCCTAAGTCCTTTCCTTTTTTCCCCAGATCTTTTTCCTCTTCCCACTGTTTTCTCCAATTATTTTCATCATGAAAGTCTAGAAACTAGAACAACTAGGAAGACTAGAAACTCACAGATGAGGAATGTAGACAGGCTGGGTTCTGTGGTGCACACCTGTAATCCCAGCACTCGGGAGACTGAGGCAGGAGGATTGTTACGAGGCTGAGATCAGCCTGGGCTACAAAGTGAGCTCAAGTCCAACCTGAACTGCATAGCAAGACCCCGTCTAAAAAAAAGACTAACAAAAAAAGGAACATAGAAGACCAAGTAGGAGAAGACAATATTCTTTTCAGAAGAGGGCACATCTACATTTAAATACTTGTTTTACCATGTTTGTGAATACCTTACTTGCTTTATCCTATTGGTAAGGAGACAGAGTGAAAGTCAGCAACAGTGTGAGATCAAAAGTTGAATTAATTTTCCTGGGGCGCCTAGAATCCAAGTTCAGAACAGATCTGCTCTTTTCTGATTGGCTGGTCACAGTCAGGAGATCAGGTCCCAGGTGTTTCCTAGTAGGGTCAGCATCTTGTCTGGGAACTCCCTCCCTTGGTGAGCAGAGCAGGTGTTCTCCCAGAAGTGTCCCCTGCATCTGGTGTCTGCTCCACTGCAAATCCTTAAAGGCACAGTCTTGTTCATGCAAATATGTATGTCTGCAGTTTTGAAGGAGGGATTCTAACTCTGAACTTTAAATAGGTCATATTTTGCTGATGCAAAAAACTTCATTTTCTTCTGCTCTCACCCAATCTAGTAGCTCTTTCCTGCAAAGGTACCTGAGGTTCCTCCCTAAAGCACATGGAAGGGGACGCCTCACTAAAAAGATGTGGCAGGTACTTATACATTCATTCAAATCTGTTTCTTGTGTTTTATTTTTATCTTTGGAGGTTTGCTTTTTGCTTTGGAAAGTGGGGTTCATGAACAATGAGGTAATCGAACTTATGATCAGGTTTTTTTAAAGAAGCCCCTTTCAGTTAATAGTCTTGCATTTTTGTGGAAAAGAACACTGGGTGAGGGTGCTTTATTCTATCCTATTTAAATTTGATCTTTTTAAAAATCTCACCCTTTTTTTCTCGAGAGACTAATAATCACAGGCATTGTGCCTCTCAACCCACTGATTGTCCCTGCACTGATCATTTCCCATCTTGTTGCCAGTCGTTCTTCCTGTGTGAGAGGGTCAGCCAAGTCGTGCCTTCTCCCTGGCACTGGGTTCCCTATTTAGCCTCACCCCGCTGGGTCACTTCTTATCTCTGCAGACTCCTAAATCATCCACAGGCTATGACCTGGCATCTGTTAATTCACTGTGCTGTTATTTTCAGCTATGTTTAAAAATCAGATTCATGGAAGTAACTATGACTAAGTACCAACTACGGCCTGCATGAGCTTCTTCACATTTTTTTTAGGAAGTCGAAACATGAATAAGAGAGTCTCTGTGGTCCAGACATTCTCATGTTTTAATCCTGATCATTTTTCAGAAAACGGATGTTCGTCAAAAAATGTTTAACAGCCTTATAGTGATACAATCGGTGTACCACACAGTTCCCTCACTGAAGGTGTGTAATTCAGAATGTTTTCATTAGTCCCTCAGAGAAACTCTACTTCTAAGCCATCACTCAACCGCCATCCGTTCCCATTTCCTTTTCCTAGGCAACCACTGCTCTGTTTTCCATGTCTACAGATTGGCTTACTCTGGATATTTTGTAGAAATATAATAGTATAATCTGCAACTGCTTTCTTTACTTTAACATAGTGTTTTCAAGGCTCATCCACGTCACAGCATGTATTAGCGCTTCATTTCTTTCTTCAAAGACAATTGCTGCGCAGTGTTAGGCTCACAGCATGAGTGCGAGGAAAATACAGGGGTTTCCCATACACCCTTGCTCCCACCTGTACACTGCCCTGCCCTTTTCCACATCCCAGCGGAGCGATACATTTATTAAAACTGAGGTTTTTTTTTTTCTAACCCTTCTTAGGTTATTCCATATGGCTAATTTTTAACTACTTTTATTAAATACTTCCTTTGTTACCTTTCCCTTCCCCGTTGATCCTTTAGCTCAGGCGTCCCAAGTAACCAATTAATAGTAGACTTTCAACTCTGCTCATTCTTATCATTTAGTGAGCGGAGGATATGAAATGTCTAGCCAAGTGTGTGGCACACTCCCGGAATCCCAGCACTGGGGAAGGTCAGGGAGGAGGATCACCCTGACCCAGAGTGTTCTCTTCTGCAAAAACGCAGGACTATTAACTGAAAGGGGCTTCTTTAAACAAACCTGATCACAAACTCGATTACCTCATTGTTCATGAAGCCCACTTTCCAACCTGAACTACATAGTGAGATCCCCAAACAAAACAAAACAATGAAGTAGCTATGTTTTAAGAAGCTAATTGTCCAGCTTTCCAATACTTCATTGCAAGCAAACACCGCGAAGGGGCGGACCTGACGCTTCCCTCAGAGTCTCAGCTTTGAGGAGTAAGAAATGGTGCTCCTCCTCTTTCTCCCAGCCCCGCCCCCGGCGTGAGGCCCCGCCCCACGGCCCTGGCTCCGCCTGAATGAATGGCAGTACCGCTGCGTGCCGCTTCGAGCGCTGATTGGCCGCTCGGCGCGATGACGCAAGGCGGCCTCTGGCGGGGAGGCAGCGGGGCGGGAGGGGGTGGAGCCGGGCTCCGGGGCGGGGCGCGGGCGCCCGGGGGCGGAGGAGCCGGGGAGGCGGGAGGCGCCGGGGCCGTTTAAGCGGCCTCGCTCCCGCCCTCAGCCGCCCGGTCTGGCTCCGGCCCTGTCCCGACCCCCGGCGCGGCCCTCTCCAGCCCTCCCGGGCCGAGCGGCGCCGCCGGGCTCGCAGGCGGCCTCCCGAGCAGCCTAAGCCCATGAGGGCCGCGCGCCCCGCCGCTGGCGCTGAGGAGTCGGAGCTCCCGGCCCGCGCGGAGGAGCGGAGGATCAATGCGGTTCCAGACTCGATTCCAGCGGTGAGAGCGCGCGCCGGAGCCGGTGCCCAGGGCGCCTCTGCGCGCGTGGTCCCGCTGCTGCCCCGAGCCGCCCCACGGGTCCGCGCCCCGGCCGGGACCAGCTCCCGGGGATCCCCGCCCGCTGCCCCCGGCGGTCCCCTTCCTCGGTGGAGCGCGCCCCAGACCCGGCTGGCTGCGCGCGACCTGCGCGTCTGGACCTTTCCTCCGTGGCTTCCCAGCCGCGGCCCGATCCCCCGACCCCGACCCCGATCCGGGCGGGCCTCGTGCTGGATCTGAAGACCGAACCCCAGCTTGCCGCCCCTGAGCCGTGGGACCTAAGCCCTGGTTTCCATCCTTCTACCCCACGATCGGCCTGGGGGGGGATGTCTCCCGGGGGTCGCTGCTGCGCCCTGCGTGGAGATCTGTCGAAAAACAGGGTCCGGGTGGTTCGGGCCTTTTAGGTGCTTCTGTGAACGGCCTTGGCAACAGGGAAACTGAGGCATGCGCCTCCAGACGCAGCCTCGCTTGAGGTGTAGGGGCCTCGCTAGTTTCAAGCTTCGAGTCTCAGGGCGGTGCTATTTTGGGCTCTGGCAGGGAGCAGGCTGGTATTCGGGTGGAGATACCTGCCGTTGGGGCGCCTGGGTTAGGAAACCAAGAGGAGGAGCAGGAGCGGCCGAGGCGCCACCGGAAGGCAGGCAGGTCCGAGGAGAGCAGGTAGGAGCACCAGGCCGGGGACCACCAGGGCCGCGATCCTCTCGGTGGTCTCTGCCCCCCAGCCATGGATGGAGGCTGCTGGCCCGGGTTCCCAGAGGAAGCTCTGCGCCTTTCTGTTCCGCCTAAGTAGGTGAAAGTTCAGCTCTCCCGTGTTTGTAGGAACTCTCCATCCCCATGTCTGAAACCAGCAGACAACCCACTTGCAGACCTTCCCCACCAGCAGGCTGCATGCGCGGCGGCGAGGAATTTGGAAGAAATGCATGAAATCTCCCAAGGAGGTTATTGTTGAATTTTTAGATACTGCCTTTTATATCAAAGTGCCTGTTTTTTTTCTTTCTGCTCCTTTTTCCTTAACTGCCCACTCACCCACTATGTGTGTCTCATTCCGCTTCCAGTCCCAAAAGGTAAAGGAGCCAGCAGAAACGGAGGAAAAGCGTGGTGGCCGGTGCCATGGGGGTGGGGGGTGGGGTCAGCCTGCAGAGTTGGATTGACTTCCAGATGTCGCCCATCCTTCGGGGTGTTGAATGCCTGGCACTAATCCTCAAGAAGGAAGTTCAGACCAATGCTTTTAAGGGAACCACTGCGTTCTGGCCTTAGAACCTGATGTCAGGAGTGAGCCTGGAGGGGCACAAAGGTAGAATGGAACATTGGGCCTGGCATGATCAGCGAGGCTGTGCGCATGCGGTTTGTTTGATTTGGTTTTACGTGTCTGCCCGCCTGTGCGCTTCCTGTTTTTAGAGTACAGTGGCTGTCTTCGGTGAAATTACCCCTTCCCTTTGCATTTCTCTCCCACCCCTTTGAATTCTTGTATGAAAAGGAAAAGCCCTGTTTTACTGTTTTTGCAGAGACATTCAAACAATGCTAAAAGAGGAAACAATTACTGTCTCAGCTGACTGCCCTTTCTTCTCTTCGCTGGACAGTTATCGCCCTGGTCCTTATTAGCACCGCTGTAATGTCATTTGGAACTCTGCTTTATCCATTAACACATTTTAAAATACTTCTTCTTTTGGTGTAGCAAAGACTGATTTTCTCAGTGGCTGTACGTTATTGGACTCCATGGATATTTATCAGTTTTTATTGATGACATCTAGATCTACCCTGATTTTTCTTTCAGGATGTACATGGCCCCTTGTGTTCCTGTTGCCCTAATATAGGTTAGATTGGAAAGCTGTTTCTAAGAATCAATTTGAACTTGGAAATAAAGCCTACAAATAAAAAGTAGTATGACAAGAAGGCCCTGATTTTCGTGGTTCACATGTTCAAATGCTGAAAATGCTATGCTCTACCTTGTCAAGCTGTGTGCATTACGCAGCTTTCTGAGCATTCACCATAGTTACAGGTGGGCAAATTACACAAGAACTATTGGAAGAGACACACAGCCTTTGAGCCAATGTATTCTTTCCCCTGACACATATATATCAGCACTCATTGAGGAGCATTTGATTGCAGGAAAAACATTTTATTAGGCCATACTTTGTAGCTGTGCTCAAATAACAGGAACACCTTGCTGGTGTGTTCATAATGGAAACTCAGTGGTCACTGTGGCTTCTGATCAGAATCCAGAGTTCTGCCATTTTTCTGGAGGAAAGCTGTAAAGAAACAACCTGCTCTCCTAGGTGGAGGGCTTTATGTAATCATGGCTTCTCAAGAAGCTTAAGATGCGAAAAGTTCCACTGTGACACAGCAGATTTTCTTTCTTTCTTTGTCCCTCTCACAGTTGAGCCTCCCAGGACACCTGAACACACACACACACAGTCATTCTTTTCCCTTCACAGTATTTCTACCTGATGATAATAACAGCTTGCACTCAGTGAGAGCCTATTTGTGCCAGGACACTGGAGGGGTAACTGTCTATTACTCATCTTTAACTGTAATACTGAAAAGTACAGACTTTATACCCACTTAATAGAAGAGCAGATGGGTTTAAAGAATGGCAGGCCTCTAGTCATGTGGTTAGGAAGGGGCAGACTCAAAAGAGTTCCGCTTCCGGCTTTGTGTCTCCCTCCACCACCCTAGCTGTTCCTCATCCTTCCCGTACCACACATCTGTGTTCAAAGGGAAGGATGTTGTCTTCCTCAGCTCCAGATTTGGGACAGTGGTTTGCTTTAAATTTGAATATATGGGAGAGCTGTAGTTTAAAGTATTGGGAGGTCTTCCAGAGCTGTGTATTGTCTTTTTTGTGTGTTCTTAGAACATCTAGTCACAGTGGGAGTCCCTGTGTGGGAGTCTCCCAACAGATGCCTTTTTCCTTTATGTAATTAAGTCAAGTGTACCTCTGTTGGCACTGGACACTTGCTGAACCTATGTGCTTAGTCCTAAAGGGGCGTTAATAGTAAGGTTGATTTAAGTTGCAACATCAAGTGGCGCTGAAGGGGGTCCCTTGGAATAGCTGTTGTCTTGGCCTTTCCGTATTTCTTTTCGTGAGACTCAAGGCTCTGAGACTTGGGTTCCAAGACTACCTTTTTCTTCTTCTATACACAAAACCTGCCGGATCCCAATACAACTAAATTGACTGGGATGTCTCTCTGTCAAAATGGTTCAGCAGTAACTGGAATGTCCTTTTATTCTTTCATTCACCAGTTATTTACTAAGCTTCAGCAATAAGCTGGGCATTGTACTTAGTATTGGAAATGAAATGGTGAACACAATAGCCTTCATAGGTTTCATGTTACAGTGGGGAAGATGAAATTACAACAAATTTTTACTGGCTATGATAAGGATTCTGGCTGGGTGGGGAGGGCTGCAGGGCCTGAGGAATCTCTCCATGCAGGTGGCTCTGGATCTAAGCTTGAAGGGTGGATAAGAAGAGCTGAGCATGCTGGGGAAGAGGGTCCAGGCAGAGACAAACAGCCCGTGCTTTGAGACAGACAAAACCTTGACTTGTAGGCTGAGCAGAAAGGAGGTGGCATAACTAGAGGGTCGGGGAGAGGAAGGGGCATCCTGAGGATGGACGCATTGTGAGAGTGAGCCCAGTGAGGGCTGGTGGGCCAGGGTGGAGCACGGTGCTTCCTCAAGTGATCTGAGAAGCCAGCAGCAGGTTTACAGGTGGGTTAGGGCTGTGTGAGGTAATGTGTGTGTGGGGGTGTGTGTTTTTTCTTGTTTTTGTTTTTGGTTCTGACCATTGACTTTGCATACTGGGCAGGTGCTATACTACTGAGCTATACCACCAGCCCTCTTTTAATTATATTTTATTTTAAATTTCAGGCAGGGTCTAGTTTGCCCAGGCTAGTCTTGGACTTATGATCTTCCTGCGTCAGCCTCTGGTTAGTGGGTTTACAGGTTTATGCTACTGTGCCTGGTGTGCGCTGGTTTTGACAGCCTCTTGTTGCTGCGTAGCAGAGACAGTCTCTGCACAAGGGTGAAGCAGCAGAGCCAGCTAAGAGGTTGAATTCTCATGGGATTGAGATGTTGGTGCCTTGATTGGAAGCGGAGCTGTGGAGTTAGACAGCATGGACCGATTTGGAATACAGTACTGACAAAACTTGCACTTGGGGAAAGAACACAGAGGAATCAAGGAAGACTTAGGATTTGATCTGCTCGTAGGCCTCTGAGATCCGCTGGTGGGTTGCTCAGGCTCGTCCGCAACTGATCTTTCCCTCCATAGTTATGAAATTTTCTCATGGGGCAGTGGGCACATAAGGACGCTGGGCAAGGGAGACAGGACAGAGAATGCGGAGAGCGAGGTGAGGAATGCACAAAGCCTGCTTATCTAATAGCTTCATTAAGTGTGGTTTCAACTCCCAGGATTAAATCACCTTCCCTTAGGTCCTCTCCTGCAGGCTGCTCACCCTTTTCAGAGCACTAGATAGCCACTAGGGTTCTCCACCTGACCCAGAGGTAACTTCCATAAACAACACTTGAACTTTTCTTGTTCTTGGAGGGGGTGGTGTGACAATAGACTTCTATGTGGGAGTCTATTTGCATTTTACACCTGCTTTCCCATTTAGATCTTGGAAGTGATTTCTTCAGAAGGCTGTGGAGGAGGCTTGACAGCACCCTGGCCGATCAGAGAGAAATGAAAAAGTTGCATTACAGTTTCTCAGCAGAACCATCATGCTGGCTGTCCCACTGAGCCCAGACATGAAAAAATCACAGGACTGTTGCCTTTACCTTTCTTTATGGCCCAAGTCTCGTACCATCCATTGGCACAGGTCATCTTAAGTCATCAGAACGGGCCATTTTTCTCAACAGCTTCTTACTCCGTTGAACCTGAATTAGTTCAGGTGGGCGCAGAGAGACTAAGCTGCCCAAAACCTAACCACCCAGCTTCTTTGCTTGTGGGAGAAAAGGAAAGTCTATCCATGTTGCTGTGTGATGGCCTGACTATTTTTAGATTGGGCTGCCAGAGATATAAATTGCTATTTTAGTCTGCCTCCTCGTAGTGGGTAGAGAAATCCTACTGACTGCATCCTCCACAGAGCACTTGGGGTTTAACCCGGCCTCAGCCAGTTTGGAGACTCCCCCTTTCCTCCTTGACAGTTCTGCTGTGCTACGCTGTCCATCCCTTTGTTCTGTCTCAAGGTATTGATGTGGTAGGTCTTTCAGTGCTTGGGACACTTACAAAGCATTCTTCCCAAGAGGGTAATTATTTTTCTTTTTACTAATAAGGACTGTATAGCAACACTCTTGTCCCTTAGGAAATTAGTGACATTATTTAAAAGATTATTATCAAGGGAGAGAAAGACGATGCTTGAAATTATTTATCTGTGTACAAAAGTAACGTGGATAAATTTGGAAGCTGCTAGCTGTACATTTCTCTAGACAGTTTCATCTGTTGGATGACAACTCAGTAAGGAGCTATTCTGCATATTAGTTGATTATCTAAGTCACTGGTAGTCCCAGGGAAATATCTTTATTGTCTCAATTTGCCCCATAGTGTCTGCGCCACCTGAGCCACACTATGGGGTTAACAGGTACTGCCATTTATTTTTATTTATTTGATCAAAGCATAACAACCCCTTCTTAATCGGGGAGGTGGCGTTCATTAGCCTCCCATTCATAAATCTGGCTCTGTCCAGAATGGCTCCATTGTGGTTTCGGTCAGCTTTTGGCAACATAGCTCTGGCATTTTGTCAACCTGGTACTGTTTTCCATCCTATCAGTAAGTAGTGTGTGCCTGCCCAGTCGAGAAATAGTTAGCGGTAAAAAGTACACCCCTTCTCCAAATTAGTTTGAGCAAAACTGATAACTTATCGTACAAAGCCTGCTGACAGGTGGGCCCTGGGAGACCTGGGTACTGGCAGGGCCCTTTTCCCTGTTTGTCTCTGCATCTGCTTCTTTGCCCTTTTATTCAGACAGCCGCTACTCTTCTCCTGAGAACGTTCTCCCTGATGCAGAATCCCCCAGGAAACCTGATGCGGGTGCGGGTGCGGGTGTGGGTGTGGGCGTGAGCGTGGGCGTGGGCGTGCACTCAGGGAGGCATGCTCACCCAAAACAGAAGCCCCGCGGACATCTCTTTCAGTCCTGTGGTATTCAGGTTTCCGTTCTGTTGCTGACTGTGATGAACTTAGCCCAAAGGAAGGTGTGGAATATGGGCGTGGGTCTGTGTCTGGCAGGTGTTGATAGATACAGACTCTCCTTTGTATGTGCCTATGAAAGGTACAGTCGGAGGGACAGGTGCTCGTCATAGGTTTGATTCGTGAAGCAGACCCTTTTCATTCAGGAGGAATGAAGGGGAAAATAGACCTCCTTGCTTAGGTGGCCCAGAGGTAGCCAGGTATCATTATAGCTGTCTGGTGCCTGAACAGGTAATACAATGTAGGGAAACTAGTTGGCTAGGCCTTTTGATCATGGATGTAGTTTTTTAATGTCTGCATATATAAAACTTTATGCATTCTGAGAGAGAAAATGGCAACCTTGAAGTGCAGTGTGTACCTTTTTCATTGATAATAGCTAAATATCAGAAGAACTCCTTTTACATGTTAAGATTTAAGGGCTGGGGAATATACTTCAGTGGTAGAGTGTGTGCCTAGCACACACACGACCATGGGTTCAGTCCCCAGCACTGCACACACATAAAATAGATTTCAGATTTGGTTATGGCTTTGGTTATTTGTTTGTTTCTTCAGTTGCAGAAGTACCAGCAAAAGAATTGGATATGGTTTCTGTTTGCTTGTGGGCCGTGTAAGGTTATCTTCTGAGTAAATGGAAAGAACACGTCACCTAATAAAACAGGGAATTTGTTTTGCTTTAGAACCATTGCTGTGGACACAGTGTATAACTTTGGCTTTAGCTTTCTTCTGGTGATGAAGTATTTTCACCAGTGACCCCTTTATTTAAAAAACGCCAAACAACCACTGCAGGCTTCCCCATTGTTGTTCCAGGCTTTGCGCTTTTCTCACATGATGGCTTTTTGTTTCTGCAGTTTCATGAACCATCGGGCGCCAGCCAATGGCCGTTACAAACCAACTTGCTATGAACATGCTGCTAACTGTTATACACACGCAGTGAGTATGAGTTTGCTGCTGCTGCTGCTGCCCTTCCCCCAGGGATTCAGCGGGAGGAAGGGGTTACTTATCTCCAGGGACCTCAGCATGTTTATTTGGATTTATGCATCTCTGTCACCTTAGCCACCAGATCCCCCGTGGTGGTCCTGGAACCACAAGCTGTGAACATGCAGAATGCTGTGCATTCTGACCTGCCCTGCACTGTCCCAGGCTTGCCTTCCACAACCAACTCTTTTGTAAAAGCGCAGCAATACCTGCGTACCCTAAGACCATGAGAGAAACTTGTTTATGAAGATCGTTACCCCTCAAAAGGAAATAACCACTGTGCTCATTTGGCAGGGAGAGTTCACAGTTTGTTGAAAAAGATGTTTTTTACTAGGTGAACTTCTGAAACAGGAAGCCACATCCTCCCACCGCCACAATAGCCTTGCCTCACAGACCGTATGTTATGCTATGTTACCGAATAAAACACTGATGTGGTCCCTAAGCTTTTGATTAGTTTTTCCTTCTAAAAGCAAAGCATGCTCATTTTAAGGGACTTTAAAAAATTAGGAAATATATAAGCAAACAAAACAACCCAGAAATAAACTAGTAACACTTTGGTACATTTCTTCCTTTTGTATATGTGGTATTTGTGTTATTTGTGTATATATTACTTGTAGGGTTCCTGTTAATATCACATAATTGGCATTTCTTATGTCATCGTAAATTCCTTTGGTTTTATTATTCCCTTTGAAAGCTGCATGATGTGAAACTTTTGAGGAGAAAATGTTAGTTGGGATATAGTCTAAAAATAACAGAGAAGACAGTTTATTCCTTTAGTGGCAAGTGTTTAAAAGAAGCCAGTTTGATTACCAGAGACAGTGTTGTTGGTACAGTAAATGGTTTAGATATTGAGATATGCACCTCACTTTTAGGAATACTATTTGTTTAAGATGGACCCGAATAATGCTGACATCTGCACAAAATTAGGAACACTTTTATAAACTGAAATTCAGGAAGAACTGATCCTTAATTTTTTAGAGCAGAAGATATAGTCTTATGAAGCTATATCCCAGATGTGTGGATTTTAGGCACCAAAACTCCTTTGTCATTATTTTGTTTCAAAGAAGATACTTTAATGTAGAATAGGAAACATTTCCTTAAAGCAAATGAGTTTTGTTACTTATAAGAAACCTACGTTATTATCCTTACTGCTCTCATTTTGTTCTGGGCCCACGAAAACTTTGGCATCAAGAAATTTGCGGCCCCTATCTCATTGGGGGGAGTTAATACTCCAGGCAAGAGGGTAAAAGAGATGTTGGAGAACAGAAAAAGAAAGAAATGATGCTAAAATGTTCCTTCCTTGCCAGGCATGTGTATTTTAATATCTAATAAGGTAGCCCACCTCTCCTGGAGAATTTCTGTATTATAAAACATTTACTTGTCATATGGCTAGACATTGAATTTGTGTCCATATGTACTCTTATACATAGCACAGATAGCAAAATTTGTCTCTGCGTTTCTGGTATCTGAATAGGCGGACCTGGGGGATGGGTTACTCTTGTTTACTTAAAAGTTACTACTAACATTTAAGTAATCTCCAAATGCTTTTACTCTGAAAGTAGCTCCCAAATGAGGAGATCCAAACTGAAACTCAAGGCATGTCTTAGATAATTTGTGTGTGTGTGTGTGTGTGTGTGTGTGTGTGTGTGTGCTGGGGAGGGGTGTCATATCCATTCCATTACTCCTTGATAAGATTCATTCATTCATTCATTCATTCATTCATTCTTCCTGAAATAGTGGAATTTTAGTAGCCAATGGGGACAACAGGACAGAATATTTTAAAATGAGGATCTCACTGGAAATCAGAATATATGCTTAATGTTTGATTATTTGAAATACCTGCTTTGAATCAGATTAGAAAATAGAGTGAAATGTGCCCATCTGGAGTGAAATTAGGATAAAGAACAACTGTTTTGCAACAGTTAAGTAATGTTGCGTCTCTGCCTGTTGTGTATCCATTGGCAGGCGCTGCACTGGGCCCTGAACAGCAGCCCCACTTCCAGTAGAGCAGCTAACAACTTCATCTGGCTGTCCTCATGACTGCTCAAGAAAGGCGATTGCTTGTTTTAAAATTACTTTGTTCCTATAATAAGCTTCTTATCTATTTAGAAAAAAATTCTCTTTTCCTTAAAAACCAGGACGTTGGTTTCTCTTTTCCTCTCCCTCAGTTCCTCATTGTCCCGGCCATCGTGGGCAGTGCCCTCCTCCATCGGCTGTCTGATGACTGCTGGGAGAAGATAACAGCGTGGATTTATGGAATGGGTCTCTGTGCACTCTTCATCGTTTCCACGGTGTTTCACATTGTGTCATGGAAAAAGAGCCACTTAAGGTACAGTGGATGGTGGGCTGTTTCCACAGATCCAAACAGTTGCCTCAGTGCTAATCCCCTACACTGGTATATTTTAGGCAGGTGGGGCAGAAAATGCACATTTTCCTGCCTTGAAGTTTTAGTGGCGTCCCATAGCTGAGGACATTTTCTTTGGGGTGGACAGAGTCTGAAGACCCCTGTTAGCATATGCATCTCAGAAAGCAGGCCGTTCTAAGTAGCCAAAAGCCAATACCTCAGTGGTTCTCCAGAATTTAAAATTTGAAATCTTGAGAGCTGCTTTCCAATTCTCTCAAGTGGGCCAGGGATGTAGCTCAATGGTAGAGCGCTTGCCCAGTATGCACAAGGCCCTGAGTTCAATCCCCAGGACCACCAAAGAAAAAAATCAATACATAAACCAATTCTCTCAAGTGTACTAAGGATGAGAGAGCAGTAGCTATGGATTAGTGGCAGAGTGCACTGACCTTGGAGTCAGCAGACGGCCTTCGAGGCTCGGTCCTGCTCCTTAACCTTGAGTAAGTCCCTTGGCTCCTAGGAGCCTCAGTTTCTTTATTACTAAAACGAGGACTGTAATGTCTGACTCCTAGGGTTATCATGATAGGCAAATAAGATAATGTATGTGAAAACGATCTGAAAAATATAGAAGATTGTAGGGTTGTGGGATGTGAGAAGGTGAACTACTGCTTCTACTGTCTGTGAAGCTGAACTTTCAGAGTGAAGTTTTATGTCTGTTATGCAAACAAATTAATATTATTTTGCAGTTACTGATTGCCAGGCACTTTCCAAATGATACATTGGCCTTTAGTCTACCAACAGAAAAGACATGAAAGCATTCCTCCTCTGAGCGAAAGAGTCACTTAGGAGAGTACACAGGAAGCCCCACACCATTTGGTCAGAATGGGTTGCTCATGAAATACATTCTGCAATAATTAAATAGATTAAACCCAAAAGAGTGAAAGTTCTTCTCAGAAAAAGAAGGATTCACCACCAACTAAGAGTGATTTTTTTATTTTTATTTTTTTGTAGGGATAAGAGTGATTTATAAAGAAATTTTTGAAAATACCTTTTGATTTTGTAGAATGTCCAAAAATAATCACATAGTCTCATTTTTACAAGATATGCTTAATTCACAAGCAGGATGTGGAACATAGGAGATGAGTACTGTTTTCACTATATGTAGAGTCATGGAGTTGCAGAGATCATGTAACCCAAGAGATCACCTCATCCAAACTTCAGTGTTGGAGTTTAGTTGAGGAAACTGAGTCTCAAACAAATGGCGTGGCTTTCCTGAGTCAGTGAGACTAGTAGTATTGGGCCTCCCCAAGATGTCTGGCTCCTGGCCTTGTGTTCTCTTTCTACCCTGTCTTTCACAATACTGCATATAATTTATAGTCGGTTTCCCTTTCCTTTAAGGTGACAGTTCCCTGGGCTTAAAATAGAATCACAGCGCTGAATCACAAGGGCACTTTGGGACACACTCCCAGGAGAACCCACAGGAGCACTGGCTCCTCGAGGCATGCTGTCACAGAGGCCAGAGGCCATCCCGGAAGCAGAGCGCTTCATTATCTTCTTGGCACAGTGTGATGCTTGTGGTTGCCTCAGCAGACTCGGCTTTGATGTCTAGATTTCTGAATCAATAAAGACTTGTAGATGCCTCCTTCAGTATTGAGGGCCTCCCTGCCAGAGGCTGGAGAAGGCGTAATAGACACCAGACTCTGAACCTTGAAATAGCACTTCTACAATCATAAGCCACATGTACATTTTTGCTGTACATTAAGCTTTTTAAGTATTCAAATAAAACCTCAATTTAAGTACATAAAAGGAAATGGCATTTATTATGTTCTAGATACTATGCTGAATACATAGTCCACATTATCACATTTAACGTTCTGCATGCTCTCGAGAAAGATTTCCATTTTACTTATAAAGAAAGTGAGACTCAAACTGGTGTATGGCAGATCTTCAGTAAAATTCTGGGTCTGACTCTGTGCTCTGGCAGTGTCTAATACTTGAGAATGAGAACAGCCTCAAACCTTGCTAGAAATCACATTCATTCTAGGAGCTTAAAAAAGAAACAACTTTTCTTCTTTCCTCTACTGTGTGTCCCATCTTTGGTCCCGTGTAGTAGAATCTTCTGGACTGGAGTCCATGGCTACATTTAATAATGATGATTGTAATATGTAGTCATTTGAGAAGCCCTGACGTATTGCTTTAGACCTATGACCTGAATTGTTACCTAGGGGTAAGTTGTAGCTTCTGGATTAAAGCCATTTTTTCTCGCAAGTGTATTTTTTACTTCTTTACTAACACAAGTCCTCATCTGTCTGCTTTGACCAACACTCTGGGTGTGTGTGCGGTGAGCCAAAGCATAAGAACTGTAGCTCCTCAAATCATAGCTGTGATGCCCTGGGCAGTGAAAGGAGATGCAAGACAATGCTATGCATTGGTGCTTTTTAATCACACAAGTAGGGGGCAAGTCTGCCTAACCTAGCTTGTGAAGCACCCCCAGAGACTCATAATCTTTCTACCCACACTTCCTGACTTTGATTTTGGGAGGCGGGAGTTGTGCCTTCTTGCAGCGAATGCACCTTTGCTATTCCTAAATGACTGAATTTCTTTGCTTACAACTTACTGTCTGCACTAGAATGTTTAAAGTGAAAGGGTCGTTAAAGATGTTCTGAAAAGACCTGAAGAATGTGACCTCGTTTAGGGATTGTTTACTGAGCATCAGGACTTTGTGCCCTGCATTGTGATAGAACCTGGGGGATGATCTCCCTTCAAGGAGCTTCATCCTTCCATTAGATAGATCGTAAAAGCAATGGGAAATACCAGAAAGGACAGATTGTGTTTGCCTTAACTACCTTAGGCTTCCTAACTATGAGAATATCTGTTGTGTGTACAAACTAAAAAAAAAGCATTTACTTATGGCTTCCTGTCATTAAAAGCAAACAAACAGCGTGGCTTTGGAGGGCAAGTTATAAACACCATGAGAAACTAGACAGGAATGGAGATTGCACTATCGTGTTCTGGTCTGAAAAGTTGTTTCAATAATTCATCTAACTTGTTTTCTCCCCACTCCCCAGGACAGTGGAACATTGTTTTCACATGTGTGATAGGATGGTTATCTATTTTTTCATTGCTGCTTCTTACGCTCCATGGTAAGATAAAAATGTTTCTGTTCTTGAACAATGTGCTTTTATTATTGGAAGTCCTTATTCCTGGTTCCTTCTCCCCTCCTCGCTCCCCTGTCCCTGCCCACGGCCTTCATGCATACAACCACCCCTCTCCCAAACATATGCATACATGCATTTCTCCTCCCAGTGTGTTTTCTTGGGTCAGACTGGTAGATCTGAAAGGAAAAACTCTGGAGTAAATAGCTGGGCATTGCATTAACAGGAAATGCTGGGAACTTGGGTTCAGCTAGCAGATTCCTTCCGAAACATAACCTTTGTCCCTCCGACCTCCAATACTCTGTCCATATACATCTGCTTTTCAGAATGTGTAGAAATTGGGGAAATGCTATAAATGTGTACAGTGTGAGGAAAGTAAGCTTCCTTTAGAAATGCTGTTTGTCCTCTCTCTTTGCAGCACAGTAGCTACTACACACTGGCACATTTCTATTTTATTTTGCTATCTGAGTTAAGATAACCAACCAAATACATTAACCTAGCACTCTGCTCAGTTTCCTTGGTCTTACTACTGCCCTTTTGGGGATAATTTGAATATAATTCAAATATAATCTTTTGCTAAATTAAAATGTATAAAGAAACATTAGTTTTCCTTTATCAAGATGTGGTCCAGTGTCAAACACTCAGAAGTTTATATTACGCCATCACCTGCTATAGCCACTGAAGACAGCAGACATCTAGATTCTGGGTAAGGCAGCCTCATTCAAAAGAAACATAATTATCCGTTAGAATAAAAATAAGTGCTAGCTCTCCTCAGTATGTCTTCCTAAATTATAGGTCTGATTCATATCGGAGTAAGAATGCTTTAAGGCTTTTGTGAAGTATACTTCAATTTAAAATAAGCAAATAAGTAATAAAAATATTTAGATTGGGCTGACAAATCAAATATCAGAGTAGGCAGTTTGTTCACACATAGCATTAGATATGCAAGTAGCACCTTTTGCATTTGGGAATATTAATTGGTAGTGACAGCCAGTCAGAACATTTGGGAGTTTTCCTCTATATTTATTTGTATTATGTCACGAGTATAAGTGAATTTGCAGCATTCTAAAATTTAGACCTTACAAAAATCCACATTTAAATTCTAACAAAATACCTTCACACATGTTGGGCTCATTTTCATGCTCTGTCTTGGCACAGAGGTTGGTAATGGAAACGGGTGGTCTGTGTACTGGGTGTCCGCTATAGGTACGTGATCCTGGCTCAGGATGTTTTTTCAGAGTTCTCATTAAGCTGTGTAAGCAGTCTGCTCCCAAATACATGGTCAGAAATCAAAAGGCAAGCAGCTTTTACCGCTCCCTGCCTTGCCAGGGAGAGTCGGGCATGACAGGTGTGCTGAGACTCACTTCTACATGCATCTTCTTTGCTGGTTCTATTTTTAAACCATGCTGAAACTAATTCTAAGTCATAAAGGTCAACTGACAGTTTTATCTTTGAGTTACTCGTTTTACCCACATTTCTATCTTGCATGTTGAGTGCCTTTCTTTCTGCTTTTATTCTAGCGTTTTCTTAGTTTTCGGGGATCAGAGGAAAGCACAAGTCCTGTGAATGCCCTCATTTACCCCTTCTGTTCTTTGTTGTCACGTTTCCATTTGTAGGTTAAATCTCCGAGAACTTGGACCGCTGGCCGCCCACATGCGCTGGTTTATCTGGCTCATGGCAGCTGGAGGAACCATTTATGTATTTCTCTACCATGAAAAGTAAGGGAAAAAATATTTACATTTGGTAGTTTTAAAATTGGCTTGCCTAAATTTTATGTTTCACAATCTGATTTCTTTTATATTTTTCTTCAAAATAGTAGAAATACATAAATAGAATAAATACTATTTTAAATCTTTGCAACCCCTTGGCATTTGCTGTTAGCGGACAGATTGCTGCAGGACAGCGTGAAAGACACCCATGCGGTGTAATGTGGATGAGAGAGAGGGTCGCTTAGTCACTCTGAGTCAGGAGGAGCACGTGTCTCATCCTGAGACACACTAGCCTTGTCCTCTGAGATTTAGTCATCACAAGGTAGAAGTAACTGTTTCAATATTTCTGTGAAGAATGAGGATATCAGGTATTAAATGCCCAGTGCGGCACATTTACCTAGTTAAGAAACTAGTGTTCTGAATAGGCTTTGGTAAAGGGCCACATGAAATGACATCTAAACCCTTAATATTTAAATTTATTAAACCCTTAATATCTAAGTTCTTTACCCCTTATTCATGGGTCATTTTCATCAGTGTTTAGGATTTTTTTTTTTTTTTTTTGCAGTACTGGGGCTCGAACTCAGGACCTTGCACCTGCCACGCAGGCACTTATGCTACTGAGCTATATGCCCAGCCCTTAGAAGGCTTATTGAAGTGCACCATTTTGGCCCTAGAAAACCTAGGTCAGTTTCAAAACAGTCAGGTTATGCACCCCAGAAGGGACTCATCTGGAAAGTGGGGTCCAAGTGTGCCAGGTGCTCCTTAATAGCTTTTTATTCTCTCATGTGCTTTAATCTGAGTAACTCACAACCGTGAAATCATTGTCATTGGATGTATTAAGTTACAGTTTATTATTAAATTCTTTCTTATGGTTGGCAGAGGGACTTTCAAAAGGGAACATAATTTGTACTTCTCAGTGTATTGTTTTCTTTCAGAAGAAAATGGTACTTTTCACTCACTCTCTGATTTTGAAAGTCACTTAAGCCCCCTTTGATCATAATTGGCAATGCAGTATTGGTTATGCATAATTGGTTATGCAGTATATATAAATTAAAGCAAACAGTTTGCTTCTTGCACTCAAACCCCTAAACTACACCCTTGGATAAAAATAGGAAGTAAGGCAGCTATTTCTCCTACTCCAGGCCTTCTTATGTAAACTAAGCCCTTGGATCCATTCTGCTCATGATGTTACTTGGGAGGTTTTGCTATAAAAGCACTGAGAATGAAGTATAAGTCACTGCTGGCCATTTAGTTGGGCAGAAACGAGGAAGTACCAATTCTGCCAGGCACTATTGTAGGCTCTACAGACCCAAATGTAAGAAAACCTGGTCCCTGCTTTTGAGGCTGATTAGTGTAGTTGGATTGGCCAAAAATGTATGTTGAGCTTTAACCGTGTGTTTCTTAGAGTTTTCATGTATTTCACGTACTTCATAATATGATGATTCTTAGAAATCGTAGTTCATACAAACGCAAAGTGAAGAGACAAAGCTCTTGCCATAGGACTGCTGTCCTGGACCCCTGATCAAATGAGGCTGCACTTCCATCTGGCTTTGTTTCACTTTATTGCAGCTCTGGATTGAAGTGACAGTAAAGGGAAGCACTCTAGCATTAGAAAGGGAAAGACACGGGAGAGATTTCATTCCGTTTAGCTACAGTACTTTCGGCAGAAAACATTTTCTAGTAGCATGTGGAGTTCCATGCCTTTTCAGGCCTAACAGAGACACTAGCTCATTATTACACAATCGTGGTATGTTAGGTAAGAAGGCCTAGTGGCCTCTTAATGAGAAATGCATTTCGTTTGAGTAATTACAAGTTTGTATTTCTCTTTCAAAATAAAAAGGAAAAGCTGGCATGTAAATGATCCAAGTATTAAATACATACACTAAAGTAACTGTTTCTGTTCTTACAGGTATAAAGTGGTTGAGCTCTTTTTCTATCTCACAATGGGGTTTTCCCCAGCCTTGGTGGTGACATCCATGGTAAGAAGTGCATGTATAATTGTAGTCATTTTCTTTGTAATTAGTGGCATTCTTGCATGATTGTACCTTTTTGAAGTTGGGACGTGTCCACTAGCTAGCCAGAGACTAAAAGAAAAAAATACAAATAACACAGTGTGCTAGAAACTCGCCTTGGGTGCCAAGATTGGAGAAACTTCACAGCTAGGTATATTTCTTCCCTTTTGATATTCTTCAGTATTTATGTATTTATTTATGTAGGATAATCTATTTTTCACCTCACCACCTTTTCAACCCTTCTCCCAAGGAGGTCTATCATTATATGAAGGCGGATATGTCTGCTTGACCTACCTGTCTTCTGAATACTAACTCTGTGGAAGAGGGTAAATTTGGAGGTATCTGAAATTGAAAAGAATACAAATTAACAACTTGTAGAGTCTCAGCAATTAGAAGGACTTTCAAAGGCATCTGCTTTAACATTCTACTGGGTATCTTTCAGGTCTCTTTCCTGTTATTTTTTCTTTCCCAGAAAAAGTTCTTTATTTTTTTAGACTTTAGCTACTTTTTGAGAACTTTGAAGTTAGCAGTGTTACACTACCTTTAGTAGGCAGTTGCCTTTTATATATATATATATGTATATATATATATATATATATATGTATATATATATATACATATGTAATTTTTTTTTTTTTTTTTTTTTGGTCTTTTTGAGACAGGGTCTCACTGTGCAGTTCAGGCTGGCCTTGAGCTCACTTTATAGCCCAGGCTGGTCTTGAACTTGGAACAATCTTCCTGCCTCAGTCTAACGAGTACTGGGATTACAGGAGTGTACCACCATGCCCAGCTGCTATATATATATATTTTGAATTTCTTTTCACATTGAATTACTGGTTAGAAATCTGCGTGTATCTGTCACTTTGAAAGAAATATATATCACTTCAATCTCCATCCCTCTGGCTTCTTGTTCGCCACTGTCTTATGCTCTGTTTTTCTTTGCCATTCACTGCTGTGATAATTAAAGAAGCTTCCATGTGTTTGGTTTGAACTCCTCTTTCTGCCTGCAATGGTCTGGAGAACTGTACCTGTGACTTTGCTCCTGAACTCACAGAAGCAACATAAGGACATAATTCTACTATATATATATAGCACTTGCCGTGGTCACAAATATACCTGTAGGAGTTAAAACCTGATTCTGTTTTATTTTTATTTTTTTTTTTGTTTTTGCAGGGAATATGCCTTATGAATATGTAACACAACGTGTTTCTTTTGAGATGCAAGAGTTATAAAGACTTTAGTAATGACTTAGTACCAAAAGTACATATGGGTGTGTTGGTAAAGGTAGCACAGAATGCTAAGGAGAGAGGCAAATGAAAAATGAGGAAATGTCCATGATGGTTGTATAATTAGAGGGTAATTCAGGACACCCAGGGCAGTACAAGCAAAGTCTATGTAGATCAGTTACTAGTTATTAGAATAGAATTTCAAGTAAATTCCCTTTGGGTATTGTAAGAGCAGGTTTGTCTAGTATTTTTAGTGTCCCAAATCTTTAATTGGCATTTTCATAAGTGGCATAATAGTAGGTGACTCATGCTTATGATAACCCAACAGGATAATCCCCACACAGCCTTCATATAGCTTAGAATTCAACAGACAAATGCAATTCATACTCAATAAGGGGCTATAATAAAATTTTATAATGTCTGGGGAAAGTTCAGGCTGCTGTGGGAACACAAAACCACAGTGCCAGTGCCCATGTGGAAAGGTGAGCAGGAGTTAAGAGACAGAGTGAAGCAAGTGTTCTAGGTAGAGAATATAACATGAGAGAAGGCTGACCTGGGGGACTCTTCCAGCATCTTTAAAGAACTGAAAATAGTTCTGTGTCTGGAACATGGAGTGCACAGGAGATGATCACAATATACAGTCAGAAGCTGCCCCTTCCTGGGGTCATGGGCAGCAAGATGGCGTCTGCCAGCTGGGTCGTCCAAGCAGTCAATCCACACACACCATTAATAAGGTTCCCTGACAGAAGACACAATCCTAAAACCCCCAGGCACTGCAGAAATAATAAAAACGCTACCTCAGAAGTATAGAAGGAAACTAATATCTCAAAAGGAAATGGAGTTTATCCAATGTAGAGATCCAGAGTAATGATGGCCGCTGCTGTTTGTCATCAGACAAAAGAATTATCTTTATAATGAAGGACTCCCAAAATGTCATATAAGAAGTTTTATATTAAATAACCTTAAGTATTCTGCAAAAAAAAAGAAATACAGAAAATTTAGGTGGATACCTACATCTTCTAATTTATGTATCTTGGTCAGTTCTCCACAAGCTTACCTAATCGTTTATATACTTCATTAAAGTATACATTATTAAGGTATTAATTTACTCTTGATTTTCAAGTAATACCAGTGACAAACTGGGAAAAGCACACAATGTCTAGTAAACTATAGATTTCCTATGGTCTCACTTTTCTTTCTGATTCTGTTTAGAAATAGAAAAACTTATGAGGTAGAATTACTGCATTAAGAAAGTAGTTTTCGTGAAATTAGAAGAGGATTGGTACAATAACATTAACATTATTCTTCATTCTGTAACTTTCTCCATTCCTGAGGTTACTGGAGTAAACTGGAATAAGCATATCTTACTGTACATGATCAGCATATAACCAGTGACTGAGAGGAAGACCTAGGAGACAATTCAAAAAAGTGTACTTATAGCCTTCACTCAGAAAAAAAAGTCAGTAAGAAATGGAAAATAAGAGATCAAAATGAATATAGACAGGAATAAATGTTGCGCTGAGGGTGGGGAAATATACATACAGTCAATCAGCGTTTAAATTGCAAATGTATTATAAACATACAATGCGTGTTTAATATTTTAAAATTTATTACAGCAGCGACATGCTGCCATTACTCCCCCAGAGCACTCCCGCTCACGTCACTGACACAGTTCTAGAAGGTCTTAATGACCGTCTTTGTGAGGAAGGACGGAAAGCACAGGGAATGCTGCTCTACACCGTAGAGACAGGCTTGTAAAAACACGCCGCTGTGTCCTTGTTCCCCGTGTTCACGGGGCCTGGCACCGTGTGACCCCTGGATCTTTCAAAGTCAGAACAACCATGCCAGGTAAACGTCTTAAATGGGTTCGGGTCGTCGAGAGAGCCAGAAGAGCACAACCAAAGATGCTCATGAGAAAGGACTTTCAGATCTGCTTCAAAAAGTGGCAAGGGAAGGCATAAGTGTGTTCGAGGTGAGAGGGGACTGTTCTGAAGGGGTTTAATGGCAGTGTGTCTTTTACAGTAACAATTTTTTTGCAAAAATCAAACATTCGCCATATTGTTTGATGATGTCAGATATATTCCTGTTTGATATGTGCACACGCACGGTGGGTGGTGTGCGGGTGGCATAAACCTTGTGGTGAAGCTGGGCAGCTAGACAGAGAGTCCCAGTCACAAAGGAACACGTAAGCCTCTGAACCCACAGAGAACCGGTGTGAATGAAGACTCAGAACTCTGGTTCTCGTCAGAATCGTGGCCCTCAGACTTTTAACCCATGTGTCACAAAGAACTATAAAACTGGAAAAAGAGTCAGCGTAACTGTGTTTTAGGCATTGGACACAGACACAGACAGTCCAGGACTATGACCTTGAGGGAAGAGCAACCAAAAAATAAACTTCAGATCCTCCGCAGTTGTTTCCCTGCACACTTCCCGAGTAGCCACAAAAGGAAGTGAAGCCAGTAAGGGGAGGAAGAAGCAGAAATTGGCCTTTCTGTGAGACAGCTACATGGGGAACTGGAGAGAAGTAAGCTACCTAGGGAAGCAGCTCCAGGAATGTATACAGGAATTTCCTTGACCGGAATTAAGGTGCATTTGTGCAGAGCGAGACTCTACAAGCTGTGGTTGAGAATAACTATTTGAAGGTCATGAGATAAATGGAGATTCCAGAAAGTGCTTAATGCTGGGACGCACTGGCATTTCAACCAGCCATGCTGCACATTGCAAGCATTCGGGTGACCATACCAAAGCCACACCTTAGGAGCAGTGCTACTCTAGCTCCACTCTGATGGCTGGTCTAGAACTGTCAAAACTGTGCCCCATACCAACCTCAGGATGGTCAGATGGCTCCTTCAGTGAGTAAGCTGCCTGTCAGAGCAAAACCATGCACAGAGGAAGACTACAAAATCTGCACCCTACTCCATCTAAAACAGATACCAGGAGGCAGGCAGGACACAGGAGAAGGACACCTGCCTAAGGAAAGAAAGGTCAAGAGAAACAGACCCAAACATGACGTGCTGGAATTTGTATGCAAGCCTGTTACAGCACAGTGAGTAAACAAGTGAGCAATCTCAGGAAATGAGTGCAGACGACAGAGAGCAAACCAAATAGCAACTCAGAACCTAAGAACTATAGTATACTGTCTTGAGAAAATGCGTACAACAGTTTGGAAAAGGTCCGTGGACTGGAAACCAAGTTCATAAAAACTACACAAGCTAAAGCACAGGGGAAACAAGAGTAGTTAAAAACTGGACTGCACCTTAGTAATCCGTTGGACCAGATCAAGTGATCTAACAGAGTAGAAGCAGAGTAATGATTGAAACTTCCATAAGCGGTGAAAAATGTCAAGGCACAGATCCACAAAGTAGGATGAAGCTAGAGCAGGATACATGTAAGAAGAAATATACTGAAGCGTTCCTGCTCAGATTGCTAAAACTTAATCTTAAAATCAGCTGGAGGGAAAGAGCAAGGAGAGAAGAACGACCACTGGCATCTCATCAGGTTTGGGCAGCAAGAACACAGTGTAGTGGCACCTTTAAAACAATGAAAGGAACAACCCTATCAACTGCAGACTAAAATTTTTTTTTTTTTTCCGGGACCGGGGATCGAACTCAGGGCCTTAGTGCTTAGCGGCAAGCACTTACCCCACTGAGCTGTACCTCCAGCCCGCAGACTAAAATTTATAACAGTACTGTCAAAAATATATCAAAAGTGCTAGAAATGATTCACCTGTGAGTGAATACTCCAGACTTTCTCATTTCTTAATTTCTTCAAAAGGTAAGTCGAGTTATAACATGTCGAAGTCAAATACGTGATGACGAAGGGTGGAAGTGGAGAAAATGAAAGAGACTGTTGTCAGGGCCCCACCTTGTATGGGATGAGGCGTAATAATAAAGGTGTAGAAGAGCTGACATTTAAAGTTTTAAAAAATATTATAGTAAAAGACATATTACCATTAGTCACACCCTGTCTGTTCTCCCTCCGTTCAAGCACATTTATCCCATCATTTCTTGCCAATTTCTGTTTTGTTTTTGAGAGGTCTTGTTGTGTAACCCAGGCTGGGGTCAACTTATGGCAGTCCTCCTGCCTCAGCCTCCCAGTTTCTGGGATTCCTCTGGATATCCTCTTTAATAACTGTCTTTATGAGCTATGATTAAAAAATAGAATAAATGCTGCTGTTGAGTACAACCCAATGAAAAGGAAGACTCATAAAAACATTGCAGTGCGTCCTCATCCACCATATTTGCCAAATCTAGAGTTGCACAGCTGCTGGCTCTTCCTCAACATCCAAATGACTGTGAAAGGTAGATATGGTGAGTTGGTTCTGGACATGGAGACAGTCACGACAGCTCAGATGAAGAAGCTCTCAAAGGAGGGCTTCTGGAGCTGCGTCTAGAGAGTGGCAAGAACAAAGTGTTCCAAGGGGGATTAATTAATTAAAATATGTCCTTTTATTGTACTGTTTTAAAATTTTAAACACACTTTATTTGTCATGTGTCTTACTTTGATAAGGATGTACTTTATCATCCACAGAATAACTATCAGCAAAAAAATCATAGCAAATAGGTAAGTATAGCTAAATAGCCAAGGAAAAAGAGAAAATAGAATACTCAATTTGAGAAATCAGGATAAGAGTAACATGGGAATAAAGCATAGATGAAATGAAATGAAAAACAAGTTGTAAGATGAGGAGCATAAAAGAAGCTATCAATAGTTATCTACATTATACAATATAGAATATAGTTATGAAAAGGAACTAAACAGTCCAGTTAAAAAGCAATGATTTTTCAGACTGGATTTTAAAAAAGTAAGACTGTGCTGTATGTGTTCATGTGAACACACTTTAAATACAGAGAAGCAGGTCAAAGAATGGAGAAGAAAATATTGCAAAAATGCTATCGTAAGAAAACAAATGGCGATTTAATATCAGTCAGAGCAGATATGAAGATAAGAACTTTTAACTGAGATGAAGACAAGCATTTCATAATAAAGGGCCATTCCAACTGAAGAGGGTGTGTGACCTAGCAATGCAGCTTCAAAATATCAGAAACATCTAACAAGTAAATCCACCATGCAATGGGAGAGTTTAATAATCTTCTGTCAGTAATTGAATGAGAAATTAAAAACATGGATAAATGAGGCAATAAGATAGATTTGCATAACACAATCCATGGGATAACCTAATTGGCATGTCAGAATACTCCACCCAGAAACTGCAGTACAAAAATTCTTTTGATCAAAATGGATAATATACCCTCAGTGAATGTCAGAGAATTGAAATTGTACAACAAAAATGTGGAGAATTCCCACATACTTGAAAATTAAACAACATACCTGTATCTAAACTCACAGGTCTTTACAATGACCGATAATGAAAAGGCAACGTAGCAATTAATAAGCTGCAGCCTGAGCAGTGCTAGTAAAGAAATGAACTGCTCTGTATATATTGTTAGCATGATGACTAGTTTTATCCACTTGTCTAGGCCATGGGTACCCAGATATTTGTCAAATATCAGTTGAGATGTTTTGAGGGTACTTTTGGGGGCCATCTGAACCCAAATAACTCAACAGCCACTGCAGTTCACTATATCCACTGCTCTGTTCCACTGGTGTATTTCTCTCTGGAGGCCTCTGGGGTCACCAGTCGCCCATTGTGCATCTGCAGGTTTGAACTCCCCTCCCCTACAGTGAGTCAGGGCTCAGGGAGAAAGCACCACTGGTAGCTTCCTTCATTCTCCAAGTCTCTCTCTTCATTCTGCCTGTAGGCTTCATTCTTGCTTCAGATCCTTCCTGGGTCCCAGGGACCCACTTCGCCCTTCTTCTCTTCCTCATGTAGCTTGGAACTCAGAGCAACTGCGGGGTGGCTCCACCTAGCAGCTCTCCATGTCAGGATGAGGCTGCCAAGTTCAACGTGGTGGGAGGTCAAGAAGCCCGAGTTCAAGCCAGCAGGAGGCATACAGAGTGTTGCAGGCTGAACAAACCCTGTTCCAGCCTCACAGCCAGAAACCAGCATGAACTTCAGTGGAACTGAAGGTGCAGGCATGCTGGGACTGTCATTATCCTTCCGTAAAGCTACAGCTGGCTTGCTGGGATTAATCAGCACAGATCTGGACTCTGTCAGCTGACTTTGTCTACCAGTGACAGCAGAGGTACACGTTGAAGTAGGCTCTTTTATTTTCCATATTTTTTCCTATTCTTGTGTTGTCTCATTTTTTCTTGATTGTTCTTGTTTTTATAGGAGTGTGAGCAATGTTTCTACTTTTGCTGTGCTTCTCTGTTCTTGTTTTTATTTCGTGCTTCTTTATTTCCCTCCTGTCTTCTTCATCAATGTCCCAAAGTTTACATAATCTACATTTGTCCTCCAGCCTTAGCTTCTAATCTCTTTTTCTTCTCTTTCTCTATTTTTCCCCTTAATACCCTTTAAATTTTCTCCCCTGAGGATAAAATAATTGCCATACTTAGGGTTTATTTACTGTATGTAATTTTCTGGATTGGTTTAGATTTTGTTATATAACCCAAAATGTAGTTCACATGGTTAAAGGTGACAAATAATAGTTACCATAGTTTGTTAATTTTCTAAGCTGTTTGATGCTATTGTTATTGCTTATTGTACTGCTTTAGCAAGGTGACCTAATTGTTCTAATCAGTTGTTCTTCCTGGTATCCCAAGACTGAGATTGTCTAAGGGTTGTAAAAAAAACACTATAGGCCAGTGCCAAAGAACCAAGGTCTAAGGCAAATAGGAAGCAGCTCCTTATCCCCAGTAAATTGAAGAGATATGGTCTGGCGACAGACCCAAAAGCTAGCTATACCTGGAAGGCATCTCTGAGACATAGTCATTTCCTAAGGGCTCTAAATGCTAGCAATAAAGCTATTTGCCATAAGCAATTTACAAGTATCAACCCAGGAATTAAACTAAAAATTAAAAAAAGAATATTACAGTTGATAAAACATAGGTAGACTGTTCAAGAAACACACAAAAAAACCCATAAAATAATGAATAATAAAATAGGGAACATCACTATGGACCCTACAAATATTAACAGGATAAGAGGGTATACACTAAATCAGCTTTATACCCAGAAAAGAAAAAGCAAATTAGATGAAGTGGACAAATTTCTTGAAAGACAGTTTGCCCGACTCAAGAAGAAAGAAAAGATCTGGGTAGTCCTATATCTTTTAAAGAAATTAAATCTAGTAACCAAAAGTTTCCTTCAAAGATAACCCCAGGCCTTGAGAACTTCACTGATAAAGTCAATCAGATGTTTAAAGTAGAAATATTACCAATTCTACACAAAGTGTTTCAAAAAGTAGAATGGAGGGATTGCTTCCTAATTCCCTAATAATAAGGAATATTATTATTACCCTGACAACAAATAACACAAAGATATTACTGGGGAAAAATAAATAAAACTACAAGATAATACTTTTCATGAAACAAAGAAATGTCACCAGAATATTTACAAATTAATCCATCAATATATATGAAAATGTACAATATATCATAATCAAGTTAGATTTATCCTAGGACTGCAAGATTGGTGCATCACTTAAAAATCAGTCATCAAAATTTATGACACTCAGGCACTGAGAGAACCAAGAAGAAAAACATTAGTCATTTCAATAGATACAGAAGAAACACTTGACAAAATTCAGTATTTCGTGATGTTTTAAAAGAAATTCTACCAATGTGAAAACTAATAAATCTGGTAAATTAATTTTATGAAAAACCTGCTGGTTGGTATCATACTTAAATGGTGAAATGCTGAGTAGAACAATGTCTGTCTTGCTCCCTCTCCTTAACATTAAAGTGAGGCTGTAGCCATGCAGTAAGGTGAGGAAAGAACTAAAAGGCACTGGTAGTGGAAAAGGAAGGATAAATCCGTCCATTTACAGATGAGATTGATTATGTATGTATATAGGAAATCTTGAGAGACCTACGAAAAGTTACTATAACAAAAGCAAATTTAACAAAGCGGTAGGATGCAAGGTTAAAAGAAGTAATTGCATTTTCATATATTTGGAATTAAAGCAGTTCAGTGGGAGAATGGAATTTCTTTCCACAAATAGTATGGAACAAATATAAACTTCAATTTCATACCATACACAAACATTAATGTGATGGCTCAAAGACCTAACTATAAAGTTCCTAGGAAATATAGAAACTTTAGAGAACACAGGAGCATCATATCATCCCAGTTTGGGGATAAGCACAGGTTTCTTGGGCCACATAATACCACAAGTTGGACTTTAAAAATTTTGCTCCTCAGAAGGCACAGTGAAGAAATGAATAGGCAAGCTGGAACATGGGAAAAAATATTCACCCTTGTAATAGATGGCAAGGGGTGTACATCCTTAAAGCAAATGTATGTGTTATGGATGTATCTCCAAATCAATAACAAAAAGACAGCCCTATAAAAATGGGTGAAATATTTGAACATTTCACAAAGAAAGGTACACAAGTATCCAGTGGACCCTTCAAAAGGTGCTCAGTAACATGACCCATCAGCATAGTGGAAATTACAACCCCATGGAGCTCCCACTGTACCCTGGAAGATAATTACTATTAAAAAGACAGAAAACTCCAGGACTAGTGAGCATGTGAAGTAACTGGAACCTTACACTATATTGTTGGGGCAAATATAAAAGATAACTATTTTAGAAAATTGCTTAATTATAAGCGGTTAAACGTACATTTATTCAGTGACTCAATGGGCAGTACCCAACAAATAGAAACATGCATCTACATTCTTTACTTGTAAAACTTACATCTTTGGACTTGTAAAATAATGTAAATATTTCATTCACAGTAGACCCCAAAGAGAAAGAGTTCATAAATTATATTGACTAAATCCATGGACTACTAAGCAATAAAGTGGAGTGAATGAGTACATAATAGTACACGCAAGCCTCTCCACCAATGCCAGACAGAGGAAAAGCCAGGTGCAGAAATGTGTATCTAGTGTGTGTTAGGTGAAGTTCTAGAACTTGGTCTTTGGTGACACTGGTAACACAATGGTTACCTTGGGCTCCGGGAATGTCCAGCATTGGGAACAGAGTCCAAGAAACTTTAGGGGCTATAGAGATATGCACATGTGTCAAAAACCACTATGCACATGAGACCTGTGCCTTAGTGTGTACCTTTCCCCCACCCCAGCCAAGTAAACGTTCACAAAGTAGACCACCTCAATTCACATCTTAATTCTGACACTTGAAGGCTACGTGGCCCTGAGCAAATTACTTAACCTCTCTGTGTTTCTGTCCCCCACCCTCGCATCTGTAAAATGGAGGTAATGACAGGACCTAAATTAGGGTTGTTGTGGAAATGAACTAGAGTGAATAAAGGAAAGTGCTTCAGAGGGTGCCTGCTACTTAGTAACCATAACGCCACAGTGAATGAAGAAAACTATTTTACAGTTAACTCTCTTTTAGTTTTTGAAAGTTGGTAAGTTCAGTGTGTCTCCATGAACTATTCATAATTTATGGGAGGAAAGCAATTTGTGTACTTGGTTTTGTCTCTTGCTTTATTTTAATAGAAAGAAAAAGTGGTTCCTGTCAAAACATAGCCCAAATCAGAGTGGTGTCTCTCAAAACAAGGGTGGGACAGCCCTTTGTGATTTTGCCGAGGTCCCTTCACTGCTCTGGTCTCTCATGACTTGGGAAGTCCTGCATCCCTCCGCAAATCTGATGAAAACCTGACCCCTATCCTAGAAAAGTGTTCCTAATGTGCATGGAGAATTTTGTATAGTGGATATTTGTTGCTCTGTGACCTTTAGGAAATAATAAATGTCTAGAATATATTGATTTTTCTTTTATTCATTTTTGAAAAATCTGACTAGAATCTATTGTTACTAAGATGTCTGATCAGTCAACGTGGGTTGGCTCCCTCCGCTTCTTTGAGATCTTACAAAAACCTTGTAACTTTTAACATGAATGTTAAACATAGAACTGAGCCACACACCTGGTCCTTAGCTACTGCTCGTCTGTTGCTTTCATTGCCTTTAGCCTCTGCCCAGGAAGCACACAGCTGAGTTCAGCTTCCCTTTGCTGTTGCTGGGTTTGACCACAGGGACCTGCTCTACGGCTCAGAAGGCTGCTGTTACAGTACCGTGGCCTTCCTGTCCCTAGTCCTGAGAAACCCCGGGGGGCGAACTTGTTTCTTTGCCAGCGTCCAAACCCCGCCCCTTGCCTCTCCCCTCTCGTTCATACAAGCCGCTTCAATCTCTTAGGTGGGCCTGGGTTTGGAAACCCAAGAACAGCTTTAGAAATTTCTTTGTGTCAGAAAACACAATAACTGTTAGCTTCCTGCTCAGCTCAAAGACAAAAAAAAAAGACTCGACACATCTAGGAGGTGAGGGAAATACCTATGACCTTGGATGTCTCTTTTAGCTATGATTTTCCTGTGTGGGCCATAAGGAAGCTATAAGCTCACACAAGCCAGGAAGTCTGAAAAAGCAATCATTATAGAACAGTGTTTGAAGAGGTCGAAGGGAAGTACAAAGCCCAGCTGATATGTAAATTATAAGCAGAGCAGTTTGGGCCTGCCTGCGGAGGGCAGCCAGCTTTTAAAGGGGAAGATGAGAAGCAAAAATTGCACTGCATTCAAGTGAGCGTCTGAGTCTACTGCGATTGCAGTCTGCTTAAGCATGCACTAAGTGAGCAGAATGTGCTGCTTCGTAGTATGTGGCCATAAAGTTCAGTGTGATCCAGACCAACTCGAAGAGCAATCCAGGTCATGGATGAGAGACTTTTTATGTTTTTGGTTGATGTTTTCAGCTTAGCATTCCGGACACACTGAGCTGATTGTCTAGAAAATCAAGACCCGAAGGAAACAACAGTTACCTCTGTAGCTTGTCACATCACAGTCACATCAAACGCTTCTCTCTTTTTTTCCTCTGTTGACAGAACAACACCGACGGACTTCACGAACTTGCCTGTGGGGGCTTGATATATTGCTTGGGAGTTGTGTTCTTCAAGAGCGATGGCATCATTCCATTTGCCCACGCCATCTGGCACCTGTTCGTGGCCACGGCAGCTGCAGTGCATTACTACGCCATTTGGAAATACCTTTACCGAAGTCCCACAGACTTCATGCGCCATCTATGACCAGTCTGTACTAGGTCTCCAAACCAGTATTATCTGAATTATGGCACTTGGGGTGGGGTAAGAGCTGAAAATTGCACAGGGTGGGAAAAACCAACTGCACTGACTTTCTTTATATCTTTTGAATATAATTACTGTGAAAGTGTAAAAGCTGTGTTCTGGGATTCTCCCCACGCAGACAGCAAAGAAATAAGGTAGAGAATTAATTATTCATTCCATTGCACTGTCGTGAAGGACTCTGGATCGATGTGGCCAGCTGATGTTTACAAACCAGAATTTTGTATTTTCATTTTACAGATTTTACTACATGATTTTTCTAAATTACTAGGTGAGGTTGTAAAAGTGAGTGCAATAAGAAAACTTCCTTTTTAAGAAAAACCAGTTATTTCTATCACTTTCCCGTTCACTGTAAAGAATCACGGAGAGAACTTACACTACTCTTTACCATGTTTCATCTTGGCCTAACGTGGTTATTTTTTAAATAGAAACTTTAGGTTTTTGTAAATTTTTAAAAGACTATTTCATTGAAGCACATCTCTGCAGTTTCCTCATTCATGTTGTAAATTTTTGCAGCAAGCGATCAACATTCCACAAAGGAACAAACATTATACCTCTTAGGACAGTTTTATTAAACGTGAAGAAATTGCCAATTTTTAAAGACTACAGTTTTCCAAACTTTTCTGCCAACCTTTGACTCTGAATTCAGTGCTGTTTGGGGCCATATCCAGGACCTAGTTTGGTTTACTGGTGATGGGAAAGTCTTTTGATATCATTCACTTTTTCAAAAGATCCAACTCTTCTCTATGCCTTCGCCATGCTCCCTTCAGGGCCTCTTTCGGCAGTAGCTGAATGTTCCGCCTGTGTTACGACAGTCTTGTTGGGGTGGCCACCTGCTGAGCTTCATGATACAGTGAATAATTGTTCTTTGCCTGTTTGGTGCCCAGTGGTGAAGTCATTGTCACTTGGCTTTCCAGTACCTGTTTGATACTCGTTTTAAATTGTGGAACTAGTTGCGTAAATTCACATTCCTGCCTTCTGCATCTCTCAGTATACTGCTTTTCGATTTTTTGTTTTTGTTTTATCACAGAAAAAATATTTAAAGAATTGACAAGTAAAAACTCATGTCTGTGGTCCATGAGTTATATCCTGACTCAGTGGAGTGGTATTTATATATGTATATATTATTTTTTGGTTTTCTCTCATTGTCTTATATTAAGATTAACATATTAGTTGCCCTATTGGTGTTTTAAGAAATGAACTAAACTTGCCTTTAGATCAGGTGCCCATATAGTCTGTTTTTCTAGTCATGGGCTTGCACACTGGAATTGCCAGACAGCCATGAGCTTACTAACTGAAATTTTATACTGATGTTGCTTTAAAAGAGAATTTCTCTGATGTGTACATTCAGAACTGTCTGGTGAAGCATAGGGGAATAAGAAGCAGAAGAACTGACACTTTCTGGTGAATGCTTAAAAAGGCAAGGTACCTAGCTATGACACCAGTCACACCGCCCCTATATGCATGATTCTAAACATCTGGATGCCTGTTGTTTTATTGTGTGTGTTTTACTTTTAGTATGTTAACTTTGTGAATTCTTTGAAAGTGTGCTCAAAAGTAACACTGTCAAAACCACTAAAATTATGTAAAATATTGTGCTGTAGACTGAAATAAAATTGTTACTTGGATTTGTTCCACTGTGTCTAAATCAGATGACTGGAAATAATAATATATATTTGAGAACTCCAATTCATCTAGCATTTATAAGTTGTATACTAATTTTTTTTTTTTTAATCAGGACTGGAATGAAAAACAAACATGGCCTTTCATTTAGAATTTGCCGTCCTTCCTCCTAATAATGGAACTGCCAGAGCCAGCTCAACACACATTATCAACCTAAAATATGGAAGTTGGGCCTGAAGATTTTAAGTGTTGTAGATGATGTGTCCTTACCAAGAGAATCCTTTTGATTTAGCTTATGTGATATACTGTGAGACTGAGTTACAGGATTTATATAACCGGCCAGACGTATATCCTGCTGTAAGCCTAATCACTCTGCGTGTTAGATGTTACTCTCCCTCTCCTACAGTGCAAGAAACAAGGGTCGGAGAATGAACTGCATCATCCTATATCAGAAGGCTGGGATATCGGAATCAAGGTCGTACCAATTTCAAAGCCTCCTCATTAGTCAGACACGACCATATTTCTAAAAACATCCAAAACAAAACAGCTTGCACAGAAAACTCATGAGGTATGGACATGGGAGAGAAAACACTATTTGCACAGGGTAGAGGCTCAAATAAATCTCCATCCAATCTGATTTTGAGGACTGAATATCGTCAAGCATTACTGTTCCCAAGAATTCTATCCTGTAGTTCACCAGGGTGACATCACCCAAATCTAGAGCACCCACCCTCTCCGTGTAGTCATCTCCCTCCTCCCTGATCGTGGCAGACTAAAATTATATCTAACGTCAGTTAGGCAGTTTATCACCTGCCTGAATGCCTTCAGGCATATTTTCCTTATCCTATATAAGCCAAGTTCATTATCTTTTTCCTATTCTGCCACCAAGTCCTTTTCTCTGACATTTCTCATCTTGTTTAATAAGCACAGCCACAGCCATCTATCAATCCTTGATTTTTCTTCTGTTCCCCACATCCAATAAGTCAGCCAGAGCTGTTACTTCTGCTTTATTGATGATTCCCTGAGCACATTCCTCACTTTCCCTTCCACTGCAAGGCCCTAAGAAACCCTAGGCAGCACTCTGCAGTAGACTGCAGCTACCTCCTCACTTGTAGACCTGCCCCCACTTATGCCCCTCACAGGAGCTCATCTTCCACGCCATTACCAGCATTGCCTTCCTAAAATAAAGCCCGTTTCCCTGCCTCAACTTACATTGACTATTAGCCTATAAAATTCTGCCACATGCCTTAGTGTGGACTCTGCATGCTGATTACTGGTGATCTCCACTACCCAGTGGAACACCCCCACCTGCACACACCTTCGCACAGCCCTGCTGGGGAGTTTCTCATACCCCTCCCCAGCACCCTGTGCTCTTACATTGCTTTAACTATACTGCTGCTCAGGTATGAAATGTTCTTTAGCCCCTCTTTTACCCGGCCCATTCCAGATTTCCATCAGATGCCAAATCCCTCTCCTGTGCTGTTGACCGAAGCCCCCTGCATGGCTAATGGCCTTCTTTGATTACATGGCGCTGATATTCCTGTCATGTTGCATTGGTAGCTTTTCCCTGATTCTGGGACCCAACTCTTCGAAGCAGGGATGCGTCTCCTCCGTGTCTCCTCCCAGCTTCTAGCATAGCGCTGGCTTCAGGGTAAAGGTGGTTTGGTAGACGAAAGATAACAGGAGAAGTGTGACCGGGGTTGTGGAGGAGAACAACCAGGTTCATCATATGCACCGCGGGCGCCGAGGTGGGCTTCTGCTGACTAGCGGGACCAAGGCTCAGCTTTTTTGGAACATTTGGAGAAAACACGGGAAAGCTGATGAGAAACTAAGGTGCGACTATTAGACATTACGCGCTAAGGCAAAGTCAAGTTCATTGGTTGAAGCTTTTATGAAACCAACTCAATGTTTTAGAAGCTTGGAAAATTACTTTTGCCCACCTTGTTCCCCTCTAGTTCTGCTTTTCTGAACATAAACTAAATGGAAATGGCATCAGTACTGTATCCCTGGAGCCTTAAAGCAAATTATATTAAAAACAGCAGTAACTTTAATATTAATATTATTTCACATATTTTACCCTAAAAATGTCACTGTATAGAAAATTCCTTGGGAAACGTAGACAAGAAAAATTAAAAATTACCAGTTTATTCATCCTAATATGTTTTCACATACCTCTTGTTCATCTTTTCTCCCCTTACAGCACTTTTTTTATATATATTTAAATTTTATTTCATTTTAAAGAGAAAAAACGATAATTTCAAGACACGATACTAGGAGATGAAGAATAGTTAATACATTGCATATTGTTATCTTCAAAGTAGCTGCTCAGATTATAAGATAGAGGCAGAAAAAATTAAACAATATAAATATGTTCTTTTAAAAAGTTTTAAATATGCCTTTAGTAATGAGATAAGACCAAAAAAAGGATCAGAAAAGAGACAAGGAAAAGTCCCTACGCTTACCTTCTCAGCTGTCTGCTGTGTCTTTTTGGGTCCTAGGGCTTTCTGTGGAGCCCTGCCTGTAGTTGTTTCTTTTTTCTTTTTTTTTTTTTTTTTTTGCGGTACTGGGGATCGAACTCAGGACCCTGCGCTTGCTAGGCAGGCGCTTATTCCACTGAGCTATATCCCCAGCCCCCTGTAGTTGTTTCTTGATTTTTTGCTTTTTTCTGGAGCCTCTTGGTTTTCTAATGCTAGCTTGCTTCCTTCCTATTTGGTCCTGATGTTCTTATGCCTCAAGTTGGCATGTCATTTGTAGTTGCTAAGTGACATGCCCAGGCTTTTTAAACCCTCTCTGAGTTCCTTATGTATGTTACAGGTTCCTAGATGTACAGATTTGGGGTAAATTTTAGTAAAGCCCCGCTGTTGAGAACAACTACTTTTCCTTCTTTCCTGATATGTTGGTGAAGTCTGGGATAGCTTTGTGCCAGGAACAGGATGCTCGTTCCAGAAACGCGCAGCAGATTTCTACATGAGTAGCAGGAATGCCGAAACTAGTCCATGATGGAAAGCAAAGCAGAGCTGCTGCCCTGGACAGTGCCAGTTCTGGGGTAACAGAGCAGAGCCGTGAATCGCAGATAACTCTAACTCTGGGATAACTGCTGCCACCCTGGGCCGTTCTCACTCTGGGAAACTGGGTAGGCTGCACCCACAGTATGACCCAGCATTAGGGGAGATACACATAGCCCAACCCTAGTTGGGGTGCAGTGCTTATGAGAGTGGCCCTGGCTTGTGGCATGTCATGCATGTGGTATGACCCTATGGTGGGGCAGGCTGCCCATGTACTGTAACCTTAGAATGAAGTGGGTGGCTCATGTAGCCTGACCTTACAATCTAACTAGAATCCCATAGTTTTTTGTATTTCTTCTCTTTTTCTCTTTCCAAAAGTATGTAGGAGCTCTTAAAGCCTTGTTCTACATCTTTAATTTTATTTGTTAACATTCTACAAGAATGTGACCTCTAACACAACCGTAAGAGCAGTTCCTTGGCTATACTTTATATTTCAAAGTGCTTGATATCCAGATAAAATTATGATACTTAAACCTATGGCTTCCACTTTAATACTTACGTAATTGACCTGGGTGTTCAACCATTAAGGTTTGGAGATAAAGGTTAAAAAAGATGATGAAGAGGACAGCCAGTATTTTGGCCCTTGCCTTCCAAGGTCACCCAGGACCCAGGGCATGATGGGACCCCTGTACAAAGACCCTACACCTCTGATGAGTCATCCAACCTCCCAAGCAGGTAGATTGTTGGACCCCAGAGGACAAGAGTCAACCAGTATACATTGCACGAGAAGGGGGGTCTCTAAAAAGGGGACTGTCCCTGTCCTTCCAAGAGAAACCATGCAGTCAAGCAAAGACTATGACCCATCCTGGCAGAAGACACTGATAAAACACAAAAGACTACAGAGGAACTAAGGAACTCCTCACGTGGAAGGAGCTCCTCACATGGCCATGAAAATAACCCCTGAGAAGCCTGAAATGACCCTTGACAATATAGAGAGAAAAATTAATTTTGATTAATATAGGTCTCACTTTAGCCTGGTCTTAAAACACCCATCAGAAAAGTATAACCAAAATTTTATAGAGAGATAGGAATAGGAGTACTAAATTAAAAGCTAGGCTAGGTATAAAAAAGGTCTCCAAATATGACAGCAGCCCATGCTGGCAGTCTCTGACTGCTCTCATACCTTACAGCCAGGACAACTTTTGATTACCATTTTCACTAGCTATTCAACCATCTGTCTTTCCACCTCTCTTAATATATTCTCACTAGGATATTTGAAGTACTGCCTAGGTAAAGATTTAGCATTTTGTATAGGCGTGCCTATAAAATAAAAATGGCAGTACAAACACTGCAGATACTCGTTGTTATTACTTCTGTGCTATAAAGTTTCTGTTACCTCCTTCAGACTTTGTACATTTATATTATCGAGAGCCAGTCATTACAAAAGGTCTTCAGAATAGAGCCCCATAATAAAAATTTTAATGCCCCCAGAGTCAAGAAAATAGATAACATTTATTTAGTGTATCCATTTGCCATTGTTGAGATGAACATGAAAATACATTTACTTTCTTAGCGGTAAAATAGGGAGGAAGCTGTGCTCTTAACCTCCATCTGTTATTTTGAGATAAATATCTCCATAAATGGAGGTGGATATCAAGAGAAAAGGGTCATGCTGACTTCAGCCCTTTTTATAGCCACTGTTCATCAATACTCTACTATAAATTTCTGGCCCCAACCTGCTTAACCAGGTTATAAAATAGAGCCTAAGCATCAATGACTTGCTTGTGTCTTTGCCCTCTTGGTCGTGACTATGAAGAGATGATCCTTCAGTGAACAACAAAACCCATTTCCTCTGTCTCCTTTTAGTCAGTCAGGGTGAGACCGTTGATCTCTAGCTAGGTAGGATCAATGCCTCTCCTCAGCCTGAAGCAGCTACAGGAAGACAAAACAGTTCATTTGCTCTCCTTAAGAAGTAGGGATTAAAATAAATTAATTAAATTAAAAAGTAAAAAGGGAATAAGGAATCCAAGTCAGGGTGGGGCAGGGGAGGGCAGGTAGAAGGGAAACAATTAGGCAGAAAGGAGTCAAGGACAGTCCTAATGTTAAAGTAAAGCTATAGCCTCAGGGCGCACGCCTGGTTTTAATTTCTTTTTCCTTTCTCTCTTCTCCAAGAACAGAGTAAGCTGGGGAATTTCCCTTCACCTGCAAACGGATCCCCTTCTCACCTATCCATTGGGATGTCCTCTCTAAACGGACTGATACCTTGCTGTGAGGGTGGAGAAGGGGCGCATCCTTTCTCTCAAACAATGATCTAGGCAGAACTGACGCATGGGGTCACCTCAAGCTTCCCCACCAAACCAAGGCCACAGATGTCCACTACCAAAGAGATACATAATGAGCCCCGTGTGGTGGCACAGGCCTATCATCCCAGCACTCAGGAGGCCGAGGCAGGAGAATCTCCAAGAGCTCAAGGCCGGCATGAACTACATAGTGAGATCCTGCCAAAAAATAAAACGAACCCACACATAACGATTCCCACTTCCAAATGATAGTACGTCTCATTTCTCTGAGCACCCACATTCCAGGCTTGAGTGTCCTAAAATCTTTGCCTACTAAACTCTGTCCATGCCTCTTACTGACATGTCCTACAAATTCTTTTTTTTTTTTTTCTTTTTTGCGGTACTGGGGATCGAACTCAGGACCCTGCACTTGCTAGGCAGGCGCTTATTCCACTGAGCTATATCCCCAGCCCCAAATTCTTTTTTCACTATGGGACCCAGCAAACCTTTAAGCATTCTACCTTTAGGGCAGGTGAAGTTCTTCCTATCAGCTCCAGGAACCTTTCTAATTTTATGCATCTAACTTTATACAGTACTGCTTTTTCTCCACTGATTATAAGAATTTTAAAATATACAATTTCATTGCCAGATTTTTTTTCTTTTTTTTGCCCCTTTCTTTTTCCCTCCTTTTCTTCTTTTGCTAAAGTGGAAGCCAGGGCCTCATGCACACTAGCAACTTAGCGAGAATTTTAAGCGGTTCTATTATTTTTCACAACTGAAAGTGCAGCCTATTTTGCTTAAACATTCATTTAATTTTAGATTTTTTTTTAGCTTTATTTCTATCATAAACAATGCTTAAGAAAGCCTAGAGCTTTGTGTATGTTTGTGATTGGGCTTTAGGAGTAATAATAAACGATTGAGTGTTTCTTCTGTATCAGGTAGTGTGCTAGTTTATGCAGATTATTTAATCACTAATGGAACACCTTAAAGATAGGTAATTATCCCACCTCATTCTACCTGTGAAAACTCAGGCAGTCAAGACAGGTTTCCTTGCCTAAGGTCAGCAGCAGGGCCTGACTAAACCCAGGCAACCTAAACTCTATTTTCTTTCTTAATTCAGTTTTTGGGCCAAAGGTTCATTAATAGGTTTACGCAGAGGAAGACCTTTTGGAAACACAGCTCCTTCCAAACCTGTGCATTTTACCTGGGTGTCCTCAGGTTATGGCTTCTCTTCCCATGTGCCAATTAGTTAGCAAGTAGAATAGGAAAATTTCCAAATGCAACTGGCCTCAAAGAAGTTCGTTCACCTCCTCCTTATGGAGAAAAATACAGTTTCCCAGGAGGAACTGGGGAATGTTTTTAGTTTAACAAGGTTAGAATTACTGCATTCATGTCTTTCTGCTGCTTTTGCTGTTTTAAATAGACAGTGCCGATATGTTCTTACATTCTGTGCTGTTGCCTCCTACATCCCCGCAGTGTCTCAGGGCGGTATTTTTCCATGAGACAGTGCTACTGTGCGCGCTAGCTGCTTTGCAAGGGAAGCCACGCTGTTCTCATCAGGGGCCTGAACACGTCCAGTGCAACAGAACACGTCCTCATTCTGCTGCACACCTCACTTAGGCTTTCACTGTAGTCTGAAGCCGTGAGGTCAAAGCAGACTGCCTGGGCTTAAGGGGGGGCTTGGGAAAAACCACTTCAGAGCCTTCCCTCAGTCTCCTAAATTTTCCTTTGCTGCTGTTCTGCTTCAGGCCACTCTACACCTGATCCACATCAGCCAATGAAGAAGCCAGGAAAGTGTTTTCTCTGGACGTATTTGGTTTCCTAAAATGCGTACTGGTGTTTTCTGAACCCCTTTGGTGAGCTGAGTGTCAAGTTCTTGTGGAACCAGGCAGCCTAGGGCAAATGAGCTGGGTGAGCTTCAGCAAGTTACATATTACCTTTGCACCCCAGTTGCTGTCTGCAAAAGGGGTTTATCCTTCCTCTCAAGAAAGGTCAGAAGGATTCAAATCTATACCGCAAGTGTCCAGGTTATGCACTCTGGCATCGTACTGACACTAGATAAAATGTTCAAGGGCTTCCCTGCCCTACTGGGGGAAGTTTTTCATCCTCTGGCTTCTAGAAGAGGAGGTTGAATAACCTGAATGAACTCTTTTAAAACCTTTGGCACATTTTATTTTTAGCTCTTAAAAATGGTCCTGGATCAAACAATGATCAAGGTAATACTGAAGCACACGGTCGTGCCAAGCTTTCTAATATTTTCCTAATAAGCAAATATTCTTTAAATATTCACTGGTTCCTCAGACAAGGAGCTGAGTATCCAAGGAGAAAGGAGGAATCTGCAGCTCCTTTACTGTGCCTGGGGGTTGGGGGCGGGATGCGTGCTGCTGCATATTGTACTTTCTGAAACAAAAGGCCTGAAGCCAAGCAGACGCACACTGTCAAACAGGACGTTTTAGTCACCAGCTATTGTTCCCTGAGCCTAGCTCTTGGGGCATTTCCATCCAACCAACCTTTAGCGGCTTACTAAACAATTCCTCCCAACTGCACTGCAGGTCACATGTCCTCAATCTTGTTTCTTCTGCAATGATATCAAAGGGTCCCTGATTGGCACATTCATTCAACAAATCTCATCGGTCATGTTCCAGGGATGGGTCTAGGTACTGGGGATGCTATAATGAAAGAATAATAAGCAAAGTTCCTGTTGCTTAGCTAGATGCTTCTCTGCCCGCACTACATCAGGCACCTTGCTGAGCTTCTGTACACCTGTTTGTTAGCACCCTATAGATGGGTGCCTGTGGCTTGTGGACATAAAGGTATATATAGATGAGTAGCAAGCGTTCCTACCTTTTCAGCAGAAGAGCTTACTTTTTGCAGTACATTTGGGGACTTTTGATGGTTTGGTTTTGTTTCATTTTCTCTTTTTGAGACAGGGTTTCACTATGCAGTTTAGACTGGCCTTGAACTCGCTTTGTAGTCCAGGCTGTTCTTGAACTCGCAGTGATCCTCCTGCATTAGCTTCCACAGTGCTGAGACTATAGGTGCGTGCCACCCCACCCGGCCTTGCAATACACTTGAGCATCTTTTGGCTGAGTTCAAATTACCAGTCTTAAAATTATCGCTTCCTTTTGAGAGCACCAAAGCCGCTTATTACTTAAGGGCACCTGTCATGAACTCTGCCCTCGAGTGAGTAACCCACATGCATGAATGAATCAGCTTCTCCTGAGCTGCTCTTTTGAGTGTGTCAGGCTCATTGGAAGCAAGGTTTACTTATCCTGCGAGACAAGGGATGATGAACGAGAAACACCTGCCGGGTCGAGATATTTTCCTTGTATACGGTATCTGGGGGGTCTACGGTCCCTCTGTCGTTCTCCCCAGTCCTACAGTGTGTCATCACCGGGGTAGTGATGGAAAGAGGTAAGTCTCTGCCCTCCAGCTTCACACAGTCTGCTGAAGAGAAGGACCTGGGGACAAATGAACAATGAGTGTTTGTATTGGCTGCTGTTGTCTCTGGAGGGAGTGATTGCCTCTCCACAGAGGATCCAGAAGCCCTCCCTTGCAGAAGCAGTATTTCAGCTGAGACTTGAAGTGTGAGTGAGCCATTGCCAAGGACACAAGAAATGAGGGGGCAGTGGCAGAGGCAGGGTTGGGGAAGAGGACATTCCAGGCCCGGGGAGCAGCTGGGTTTCAGAACAGCATGGCATGCGCTTGGAAAAATACTGTGTGTAGTGTCAGGAAAGGAACTGGTTGAGTTCCTCCTAGGGACGTGGCCGTACTTCATGTTTTATGTACACACTGATGTATCTGTTGCTGGGGAGTGAGGATGGTGGGTGATTCTTTTGCAACCCACGGAATCCTAGAAAGATACCTTTGTCTCAATATTTGGGGGGTTCCATTGCCTCTTACCTACTCCTTACAGCCATGAACCTCCACGATATTTTTATGGAAGACAAACATTTTATTGTTCATCTAAATGAGTACCTTTGTTACTGTACTGAGAAAAAGCGTGGTCGAATACGTTGAGTGGGTTGGGCGGGTCATCCCTCATTGAGAATTATCCTTTGCTGTTGACATAATCAGGACCTGAGGGTATTTATACAGACCTTTATGCAGGCATCCAATTCATTCAGAGTGAGCTTCTCCTACATGTAAGATGCCTTCCAGGTGCTGGGTGGAGTTAGGGCAGTGGACAAAGCCAGTGTAAGTCCCTAGCTTATAGGACAGTTGTTCTAGAGAGGAGGAAAGAGTCAGTAAACAAAATGCGGAAGGAAAACGTGCACTGTGTTAGGCAGTGATGACGTGTAGGAGAAGAACCAAAAGGCAAGGAGCCAGGCAGACAGCGGAGGGCACGGCTGACGGCTGCTCAGAACCACAGCAGTGTAGGGAAGGTCTCATGGAGAAAGGGGTATCTGAGTAAACACCCAAAGGGTAAAAGACCCTCGTCACTCACTCAGATCCCTGCTGTGACAGGCCTTTGGGCAGAAGCCACAGGAAGAGCAAAGGCCTGGACTAGTGTTGCCGATGAGGTCGTATGACAGAGTCTTTTCGCTGGACTTGAGTCATGCTCTTCTGAGCCTCTCTGTGGAGATCTTGACCTTAGGCTTTGTCCTCTCGCTTGGTCCAGTTTAACTTCCTCCCCTTGATGGCTGATGGGATTTATTCTTCCCCGCTGTGACTTCAGCAGGAGTCTCCCGGGCTTGATGTTTCCTCTTAGTCGTTTGTCCACACACCAACTTCATGCTTCTCCTTGGTTATAAATCTTCACTTGTCCCTGTGTTCGGGCTCCCTGTAACATTTCCCCTTGAACAAAAGTCTTCTTTACCATCCCTAACAAAGTGTTGTGAATTACTTTTCCTTTTATGGGGTGCTGCCTGGTGGGGTACATAGTGCCACTTTAAGGCCCACGAGCATATACATGACAGGATTTCTGGAACCATCCATGCTCAGATACTGTATTCTAAAGATCCCAGCATCTGGATACAGAACACTAAACTGAGTCCCCGCTCTTTAATAGCCAAGAGTACCTGGGTAAGCCCCCAAGCCTCAGTTTGTCATTAAATTCAAGTTATTCTAATAAGACTGTCAACCTCATGGGGTAAGAAAAAGCACTATGACAGTATTAATTTTAAATGTGCATCTCTCTTAAAGATAAAAGTGAACCAGTATATTTCCAAGAGCCTTGAAATAGTTTATTTCAGGGGGAAAAGGGGGAAGATATGCCATGCAGTCACTGAGAGGGGGCTGAAGTCATCCTGGCAGAGTTTCCACCTTTTCTGCACCCCCCCACACCCTCTGGCTGTCCTCTGCCCCTCTGAAAGAGCATCTCTGTACAGTGTCATAGCTCTTTTACCCACTGATGTAAATGTCCGTGTGGATGCCTCTGTTGTTGAGATAACACCTTACATCTGGCCCAAGTCTGTCGGTATTTCTCCCTAGTGTTAGTGGTGTGAACTGGGGAGAACGGAATGGCTCTGCACACGTCTGTTTTGGTGATTATGAGCTGGTGACCACTGGAAAGCAGAGAAACCAGCAGGTGATTTGGCCATGCTGAGCCTTGATTTTCTCCTCCTGAGAGGGAAGATTATGCCTCTAGCCTCAAAGAGCTGCACTGAGATTATTTCCATAAAGCACCCAGCAATCAGTGCTGCTGACAGTTAGAACCTGACAGTCGACACGTGCTGAATTCCATTCCCAACTATTGTCTTCCTGCGAGGTACTCTAATGACCTGCGCTAGTTCTCCCCTATGAAATAGGGCCAAAAGCTGCAGGCGGATTGCTCCATCGGGGTGAGGGCGCCCTCCTCCTGTCCCAGGTTGTCCCACTTGTACATTAACTTTGTGCCATATTACACCTGCCACCGCGCCCCCCTCCTCATTTTGGGCCTGCATCATACTTATCCTTTATAAAGTATTATTTGCTTCGCCTCCTTAAATCTCCCCTCAGTCCTGACCTCCCTGACCCAACTGCCTTCCTGGTTTTCCCTGTTTATTTCTACCTTCTTTTTCTGCCTTCTTACCTGGTTCCTTCTGCTGTACCAGTCCCAAAATACTGGTGCCCCCAGGCCCTCCGCGCTCTCCCTTTCTCTCCCTACACACTCTCTCTTGTGATCTCACTGGCACCTGTGGTGAGACTCTCCAGGCCCGAGCTCTGTCCTGACTTCCAGATTCTTCATCCCATTTACCTACTGGCTATGTTTGTTTTGCTGTCCAACCACACCTGCCTCAAAATCAATATTTTCAAAATCAAGTTATCTTCCCAACTCTGATTCTTCCACTATAAATCCTGTGTAAACCAACAGTCTATCTATACAATTCCCTAAGGCAGAAAAGCTGGAGTTGTTCTAGATTTTCCCTCCCTCACCTTATCATCCACATTCTGCGGTGCCCAAGTCTTCTTTTGTACTCTCTGCTCAGGCATCTCTCAAGGCCCTCACCTTCTCCATAGATACTGCCTTGGTTCAGATGCTGATACATCTTCAGATGCTTATTCTGACAGCTTCCAACGGGTCTTCTTGCTCTTCACCCCGTTCCTCCAATCTCCCACACCTCTGATCTGTTCTCTGCCGGGGCGTTTGTTCTAAAATGAGAATATGATTCCGTTCTCTGAAGTGGTTCCTCTTCTCCTGAAGGCGAAATCCACGGCTGGACCCAGCACCAGATTACCTGCCCGGACTCATCTCTTCTCACTCCAGCTTGCCCATCAAACTGCTTGCTCTGCTGCAAATACGCCACTGCCTTCCCTCACCTCCGTGCTTTGTGCACAACCTACCCTCCTCCTGGAAAGTTTTTCCTGCCTCCATGTTCACTTTTATTGACCCAGCTGGAAAAATCATATGTATCCTCCCAATCCAGGGTCAAATATCCCCTCTTCAAAGTCTTTTCTGACTACCCTGGGCTTAGAAACGCCTCCTCCCTCATATTTTGCTAAAACTTTCCATGACACTGCCATGACTCACACTCCGTTTACCTGCCTGTTTTCCACCATAAACCTCATCATGAAGGGATGTTTCCAATCCTTGTAGTCCTGATCCTTAAGGAGCTCTTGGCATATAGAAGTCACTTGGAACTTGCTTCTTGACTGAGTGAATGCATGACTGATTGAGGAAGATGTGACTGTTGGCAGCCCCAAGGGAACGTACAGTGGATGAACATCGGTGGTATTCAGAAGACAGGCAACAGCTACCTTGGCTGTTAGATGAGCACCAAAATGCATACTGAAGTCTTCCAAAGTGACAGCAAGAAGAGGGAGAGCTTGAGGCAGATTTAACTCCCGATGACCTTTTCCCCACCACCTAACATCTGCTTGGACAACTTCTCCTTTCCATCTTACATAGCTCAGCCCAAGGAAAACAAAATTACTATAAAGATAAAACTTTATTATTATTATTATTACAATGCTGAATTAAAATGCTTTACACCCCTTGAGATGATTTGCTCTTTGCAATGAATGCTTTACCACTTAAAACAGATAATCAAGGACTGGCCTCATTTTTCTCCCAAAACACTTTCCTGATGCATCAGAGCAAAGTGATAGGTAGTAGGTTAGGAGATGAAAGTTGTGCCTAAATAACCAGTTGACCAGGAGGCATCTTGGTAAGCCAGAAAGAACATGAGATTATGAATGTCTGCAGTCCCTTCCCAGCTACATGGATCATGAAGGTCATGTCGGCTTTAATTCCAGGGCAGTCAAGGGTCCTGGAGTGTAGTAACCCACAACCCTGGCTGATGCTGAGAAATGCTGCAATCATATGTCCAAACTATGGCATCCCTCTCTGGAAATTTTCCAATCATGGCTATTACCCTGCCATCTTTTCCACTTCCTTGGGAGGCCATCCAGTGGGAAATGTTCTAAATCCGACGTTACAGATGAGGCTGAACCCCTAAGAGGTTAATAACTCAGGATTGTGCAGTGAACTGGAGCACAAGCTAGAACCGGCAGAATAACTTAGGAAAGACCGATTTTACTAAGTCCTCTGTGAGGAATCAACTATTCTTTATTTAAGTCTGGGGAAAATTAAATTTTAGGGAAAAAAACAGAAGCATAATTAAAGGATTGGGGAGAAAGTATATAAAACCCAGAGGGGGAAAGTCATTCCTTTGTGCCTTTTTTTTTTAAGCTGCTTGAGCATTCGTATGATTTTCCTTTACCCCTTATTCCCAAATGTTCCTCCTTCTTTTTTTAAAGTCAAAACTTAAAGTCCTGAAGCTCAAACCCTTCAGCACCTAACTTTCTTGGGACTCGACCTTCCCTTGATGCAGTCTGTCAGGAGCTGACTAAGCAACAACTCTGGTCTTTTAAATTTCTAAAAACTTTATTATGGAAAATTTCATAAATATACAAAAGTTCACAGCAACTTAACTCTAAACAGAAAAAAGAAACATGCAAAACAAAAAAGCCTAGCCTGAAGAGATTTTTAAAAATATATCACCATCTCTGGACATCAGCCTGTTTTCCAACTGCACTGAGGTAAAATGAGCTCAAGGATTGGAGGAGAAGATTTTTGCATCCAGCTTTCCCTCCGCCTAATTGCCTAGTGTCTTTTTATTTTTTTATTTTTTGGTACCAGGAATTGGACTCAGGACCTTGTGTTTGCCAGGCAGGCGCTGTGCCTCTGAGCTGTATCCCCGCCCACTACCTGGTGTTTGGAAAGGTGCTCTGAAGCTTGGTTTCTTCTGTGACAGAATCAGAACCACCACACCAATCAACTTCACAGAATAGTTCTGACAACGCAATTCAAGGGTGTCTGAGAATATGCTCTGCAAGTTATAAAATGTTCCTAAAATGAGAACTGTTTATTGTTTCACAGGAGCCCCAGAGCATGGACATGGCACAGTGTGTGGTTACTGGGCAAAGGCGTGGAGACAGAGGAGTCGCCACGCCCACCTCCTGTTTACCTTCTGCCATCTTGTTTTTCACCTGTGTGACAGCCAGCCTTCCTCTCACGGATACTCTTCCTCCTTACTTCAAGGTCAATTCTTCCATCACTCATACCCTCCCAATTTTACCCAGATTCCTCTAGTCACCAGTCCAGCTTCCTCCCACACTATACCAACACAGACCATTTAGTTAGATCTTTTCCAGGTGGTATCTATAGTTGTTTTTAAAAAAAATTCCAGAAAAATGCTTATTGGTAGCACCCCCTTCCAGTAGCCAGGACCTAGGCAAAAGGAAATATGAGCACAGAACGAGGAGCCCTGATAGGAGGCTCAAATTCCTCTGTGGGCCAATGAGGGGCCCAGTCTCCTTAGAAGGTGGTTTGGGGATCAGTAGTGATCAAGATGAAGTCCATGATGCTATGAAGCTATATTGTAGAGGGGCAGCTGAGTATAAACAGATAAACATATAAATAGATAACCAATGCCATTTCATGTGATGAAGGAAACAATCAGAATTGAGGTGTGATGAGAGACCAGAGGTGGGGGGTGGTTAAGAAAGGGTGCTCAAGGCCATGGGGCGGTGGTTTCAGATGTGTAAGTGCCCTCCTCCCACCCACAGCCACTGTGAGCACGGAGGAAACGTCCTTGTTGCGGGCAGCCATCCCCATACTTTGAGGGAAGTTAGCTTTAGAATAAGGTCATCGCTGTGAATAACAGGAGCAGGAAAATGAAAAATTGAGTCATTGATGCTATGCTAAGCTATTGTATTGCTGAACTTCAGAGCCCAGCTAGCTCTGGGTCTCCCAGTTAGCTGAGCCAACAACTTGTTCAGGTCATTTTGATTTGGGTTTTCGATTCCCAGCAACCCAGTACACTGTAACTAATGCATGCCTCCTGTGGGTTATTATCCTCAACTTCAGACAGTTTTTCCATCCAGCCACAACGGGATCTTCCCACGCAAGTTCTGGCAAGCTGAAATTTCACCATCTTCTTACCTTTCTAATGATACCAATCATTTCCAATGATACCTTTTCATGTGTTTAACATATCACTGGTAAATGACAGACGTCTACAGAACTGAACTGAGTAAATAACCCAGTTGGCTGTTTATGAAAAGAAAAAAATGCAAAAAGTCTTGGTTTTCCCAAATACAAAGATATTCTAAAATAAAACTGTGAAACCCTTCCTAGGCCACACAAAAGCTTTCACATACCTTGGACTGCTCCAGGGACCGTCACTGTCTTTGTTTTATGGATGAACAAACAGAACAAAAAATGTTAAGTCATGTGGCATTTAGGTGATACTCAAAGATATTCTGACTCAATCTTCCACGCTTTCCTGGACCCTGAAAGTAACTTGGATGATGCAGTAGACCCTCAAGTTCTAGGTTAACCAGAAGAATGACCGTGATGTACGAAAGCTTACTGACCTAGAAGAACAAAGCTTCTGGGGGTGGAACATGGGGAATGTGTTTATCCAGGAGGGGGTCACATGACTGTCTCAGGAGCACGGGGCCCTTTTCCTCTACGGTTTCAACCAAAGCTGATTTTAAACCCAACAGATTCATGGGAAGGTAGAATAAAGAACCGTTTAGCACATTACCTATCCCTTGTAACACTGGCAATAGATCGATTGCACATTTTTTCATTGTGTGATTCATCTCTGTTTTTGTTGTTTTTTTGTTTGTGCTTTTTAGTTTTTTGAGGCATGATCTCACTGTGTATTCCAGTCTGGTCTTGAGCTCACTATGTAGCCTAGACTGGCCTCAAATTTAAAACAGTCCTCCTGCTTCAACCTCCTGAGTGCTGGGGTTACAGGTGTGCACAGGCATTTTTAAATTTTGTTTTATTTTTAATACTTACTTTAGAGTTATAGAAATATTATGGTTATAGTGAAGAGTTTGCACAGACCTCTATATACAGACCTCTATATTCCCTGCTCTTTAATATCTTACAGGATGATGTATTAGTCACAGTTACTGGATCAAAATCAATAAATAAATGAACCAATAAATTATGAAGTAAAACCCATATTTTGTTCAGATTTCCTTAGATTTTTACCTAGTTGTCCCTTGTCTGTTCTAGGACCCTATTTAAGATACCATTATGTTTAATCATTGTGTTTCCTTAGGCTGACAATTTCTTAGCCTTTTTTTTTTTTTATGATCTCAAGTCCACTGGTCAGATATGTTGTAGAATGTCCTGTGATTGGGATTTTTTTGTCAGGATTAGTCTGAGGTTGTGGATTTCTCATAGGAAGACAAAAAAAGTCAAGAGCCATCCTTACATCAGAGGTACACTCTGTCAACATGGCTTAATGTTGACCTTGATCAGCTGGTCAAGGTAGTGTTTGTCAGGTGTCTCCACTGTAAGAGATTATTTTTCCTTCTTTCCATGCTGGGCTCTTAGGAAAAGGTCACTGTGAAGGATTGAGGAGTCCTGCTCCACATCCACGGCTGTGGATCATCGGGATGAATTGTTTGGATCTTTTCTAGAGAGATTTGGCTACTGCCTTACATGTCTATCAATATAGACCAGTTGTGGCGAACCTATGGCACAAGTGCCACAGTGGCTGTTTGTTATCACTGAAAGCTCTAAAAGGTTCGCCATCACTGATATAGACTCACAGGTATTCATTTCATTCTCTGAACTGTAATTTAATAGCACTTGGTTAATTTTGTTGTTCAAATCAGTCTAGCTTTGGCCACGGGGAGGTGTTTCCATGGCTGATTGCACCTTTAACCCAAACATATGTTCGGATGTCTTTCTTCCTAACAGTGTGAAGAAAAGAGTCAGAATCAAGGGTGGTTTTTTTTTTCATGCCCAATTCTCCCACAAGTTTTGGTGTCACTTTGGTCAAACCTCAGTTTATCTCTCCTTTTCTTCACCTGTATAAAGCCGTTAGCACCATCTGCTTCCTCTACTTCTGCTGTGCCTGTGGCTGTGACCGCGCGGGTAGGGAATGGCTCCAGAAAGCCAAAAGCTGCAAACACAAAGACACAAATCCAAGGCACTATTTTAAGTCTCCACTTCCGCGCTCAGTCTCCCTGCTCACATTTACAGCCTCACCTGCCAAGCCAAAGAATTTCCATGTGCTTTTGAGTGATGAAAAGAGTAAATGCCTGCTTCCTGAGCTGTAACAGCAGAGGGGCAAAGAAGAGGGGACCCTGCCTGGGTGTGCTGAAACACACGGTCTGCCATTCACCTCATTTTTACAAACTTCTCAGTTGATAGGCAAACCCTGGCTTTGGGGGAAGCAGAAATATGTAAGACACGAAACGTGCCATGAAGGAATTTACAATATAGCAGGGCTCCAGACACATAGACAACTAGTCCTAGAGAGCATCCTACGGCTCATGGGCACTGGAAATGCATCTCTATTTTGTTATTTTCATAACTTGATATAAAATGTCTTTTAAAGTCTCCATGCCCTCTTCTGACTGAGCTCTTAGTCAAGTCAATGCCAGGCCGTCTCAGTCATGGTTGCTTCTGTCTCCCAACCCATTTCTTTTAGGGCTGTGTCAGACTTTTAAACACCACATGCTGAGTGGGATTATACATGGGGGAGGCACCTGGTGGCCGGATGTCGTCTGTCACCATGTGCTGGCCTCTGCCTGACTCTCGGGTGGGGTTACTTGTGTGTCTGTTTCATCATGTCACAGACACCGTCGGGGTCCTCAGGCTGGCTGTCTCTGTCTGTCCTTGGAGACGCAGGGAAAGCTGGGCTTCTGTCACACAGCATTAGCTGTTTGGCTGCGGGAATCCCCATTTGCTGTCAGTGTCTCACTAACAGTCTCCGTCTTTGACTCTCAGCCCCTGGTGGGTGGGGAGCTGATGAGGAGCACCTCCACGAGACCTGGACCTGAGTCTTCTGCCTGTGGGTATCTATCATTATCCGGGGACACTCTCGTCTCACCCCTTTTGAAGCCAATTCTAGCAAGGAAGGCCCTTCTCCATCTGCCTTCCTGCTTTTGTTGTGATCCCCTAATGCTCTTCGTCTTGGGAGATGGAGGTGGGTGGAGGGGAGCCAGCTCAACAAGGGATCACAGCTTATGCCTCACCAGAGCATTTCTCTTAAGATCTAATAATTGGGTAGTGTTGTTCCTGCTCTTCTAGCCCCCTTTGAACTCCCAAGACCTTGTGTAACACACTAGGTGTAGAAAAATCTCATGATGTAACGAGCCAAGCATTGTAACTGATTGACACAGCAGAACCAATAACAATAAAAAGTAGTGTCTCCTGCCTTTCAGGACAGAGTGAGACGATAAAAAGAGGACCGAGCACAATGGATGTCTTCACCGTGCTGTCATCCAGACGGCTGGTTCAGTCTTCATTGCCCCTTTAGATAGGGAGGCTCTTACATAAAGGAGCTGAGCCCTCCCTGCTAGTCTGTACTGGTTACCCTCTTAGATTAAATGATAAAATGATTGTGGGTCTGCGGAACTTTCACAGTTTACCAAGCACCTCTCATCTGTCTCTTAGTGCATTGGATTATTATCCTGTAAAGAGGAAAAGTTTTATCATCTCCGTTTTATAGATGAGGAAATCAAGCTTCAGAGAGGTTCAGGGATCTAGTATGGGCAAGCCAGAGAATAACACCAACAACTATAACTTAACCTTCTGTCTCTAAATAGCTTCTTGGGATAGACTGTAAGGGGTGTCTTACCACCTTGGGAGAAGGGATAAATGGCAAGGTAGAGAGCTCATCTCACTGCTAGAGCTTCAGTGATGTTGGCCTGATGTGGCAATCAAGAACACTGAATTCTTAACATTAATAAACCATGGCCTGTCAGGTCTGTGGAGGGGAGCATGACATGGTAAAAGGGCATGGTTAGTCCTGGGAGCAGAGACGGGACCCTTAATAGAAGACATGACTCCTGGTTTCTGTTTTGAGAGAGTCTCATTACGTAGTCAGGCTGGCCATGGACTCCCTTTATAGCCTAGGCTAACCTCAAATGTGGTGATCCTCCTGCCTCAGCCTCCTGAGCGCTGGGATTACAGGTATGTGCCACCCTGCCCTGCCAAACATGACTTTTGGAATGAGTCTAAAAAGCAAGTGGGGTTTTTCCATGTGAATAGGGAGATGAGGGAGACAAGAGGTCCTGAGGTGTGAAGTGACAGGAATACTTCAGGAAGTGCACTTCCAGGAAGCTCCAGTGGGGCAATCAAGTTACCGTGCGGTGTTTACAGAGGAAATGCACTTTCAAGTCACCAAGTCCATATGCACAGCAAGGAGTGAGGATGGGGATAAGAATGAAGGACATGGAGAGAAGCTGGATGGTGACGGGCCCTGCACACCTTGCTGAGGGTTTAGAATTTTCTGTCTAAGACTATGCTGACCAATAGAATAGCCACAAAACACGTGAACAAACAGCATTTGAAATGTGGTTAGTGGGATGGAAATTTAACTTTCAGGAGTTCACTTTAAAAACTGGTGCTCAATTCAGTTATTGGAAAATGTTTAAGAATGTTTGAAACAACCTGGGTGATGCATCTATTCCTCCAACTCAATATAAATCTTACAAAATCTACATACAAACCAACTAGTTCCAGTGAAAATTTAACATGTGAGTTCAACTACCCTACAAGTGTAAAATTATACACCAGATTTCAAAGGCTTAGCATGAAAAAGAAAATTTTTTTAAAAATTTCATTAATGAGTTTTATATTGATTACATGTTAAACAATAATACTTTTGGTGCGGTGCGTTCAATAATGTTATTAAATTTAATTTCACTTTGTGTCTCATTTTATATTTTCTAGTAGCCATATATGATTACATGTCTGATCCTCATTATAGTTCTGTTTGACAGTTCTGCCTATATGTCAGATTTCAAAACAAGATGAAAGTTGAAAAATCTTATTTCGAATCGAGACATGATCAGATTTGAATTTTAGAAAGAACATTCTGGAAAGAAAGCGGGAAATAGATTGAGAAGAGCTAAGGCTGGGGAAAAGCAGCTGGGATAAGCCTGCAATTGTTCAGGTGTGAAAGAATGAGGGAGTGTCCTAAGACAGGAGCTGCAGGAACCGAGTAGAGAGATGTTGGGGAAGAACAACTTAGAGCGTGCTTCAGAACCACCTGAAAGCTTGTTAACGTGTGGCTTACTGGGACCTACCCCCAGAAACTCTGATTCAAGAGAACTCTAGCTTTTTTATCTTTTTCTAACAAGTTTCCAGTGACTGCTGGTGGGGAGTGGAGACTTCGTTCTGAGACTTCTGTGCAGGACTTGGTGACCAATGGGATATATCAAGAAAGGGAGAGGAAGGAGTCGGTATAGACTTCCAGGTTCCCGCCATGGCCATCTAGGACAGGGCTATTAGGAAAAATACCTTGTTCTGTTTGGCATATATTGAGTTTGAGGTTCCTGTGGAACTGCCAGAAAACTTCTAATGGGTTGTTAGGTATCTGTGCTTTTAGAACTCAGACAAGAGATTGAACTGTAATTAACAGCCTGAAAATCATCAGAATATTGTTGGCAGTTAAAGTCAAAATTCAGACAAGTGAGATTGCCTAGAGAGAGTGAGAAATGAGAATAAAAGAAACTCAGGGACGTATTCCCTTAGTTGAGGGTCCATTTTGATCAAAATCCCCAATAGTCAAGAAAAATGAGATAGTTACAACTTTCCACTCGTCGTGTTAAACCTCATGCCTGTTGTGTTTGTTCACAGTGACTCAAGATTTGGTAACCATTTCACAGGACTTTAAAGTCCTTCTTAGAATTCTAGTGGACAGTGACCTATGCCCCACCAGAGATACAAAGCAAGTTAAATTAAGCGCGTAGTCATTAATTTCATCATGAATAAAATAGGATTAAATCAGTACCAGAACCTTTCTTAGCTCTAATTTCTTTGTCTATGAAGCTGAAATGCCTATACTGCTCTCATTAGAGTTCCAGAAAAATGGGGTAATGTATGTCAAATGTGCCACAATATCAAGATAATCATCATCATTGCTGTGACGCTACCTTGTAGATGAGACTGCATCAGCCTTGGGAGGTGGTGCACACCTATAATCCCAGCACTTGGGAGGCTGAGGCAGGAGGATCTTTGCAAGTTTGAGACCAGCCTGGGCTACAAAGTGAGCTCAAGACCAGTCTGAACTGCATAGCAAGACCCTGTCTCATAAAGGCAAAAAAAAAAAAAAAAAAAAAAAAAATGAGGCTGCATCTCTAACTAACCTTTTTGGGCGGGAGCTAAGGAAAAGACTCTCTTCATGTGAAATTCTACCCCATGCAAAGAGTGATTTTTTTTCCAGTCTTTTTGAAACACAGTCTCACTACACAGTGCGGGCTAGCCTTGAGCTCACTTTGTAGCCCAGGCTAGCCTCGAACTTGCAATGATCCTACTGCCTCAGCCTCTCCAGTGCTAGGATTACAGGTGTGCACCACCACGCCCAACTTTTTAATTTTAAAGAGTAAAAGAAAACACTAACAAAATAACAACAATGAGGACCAAAACAAACAAAAAACCAAAACAATGCAAAAACAATACAGGATTTCAAAACAAGATGATAGGAATTAACAATGGTTGTTATATTACATAGTGTTATCTTCAGTGAAGTTGCTCAGATTACCAGATGCAAGAATGCAAGATTGTTCAAACAAGTAGTAACAAGTACTAAAAAAAAAAAACATTAGAAATGATACAGAGCTTCATCAAACAAGATGGTAGGAACTCAGCAATGACTGCTATATTGCATATTGTTGTCTTCAAACCAGTGGTTCCGATTACCAGACATAAGCATGCAAAATTGGTCAGGAGAAAAGATTTAAAAAGAAAGAAAGAAAGAAAAGCCAATTGCAGCATTAACTGTTCCTTTCAACAGACATCAGCGCAAAGAGTGATTTAAAGAACCAAAGAGAATAATGATAATTGCAGTATTTTGGAAATTGCAGCTTTAGAATTCAGAGGAGGGAAATGATTACTGAAAGCCATATGTGTGGTCCATTGTTTCATTGTGTTTGTGTAGCAACTGGTGTGGAAAGAAAACAGCCTATTTGCTGGGCAGGCTAGATGTATTATTTGATTTAAATTATCCATCTAATATCTTTAACTGAGGCCCCAGCACATAGCTCCAAGTGTTTCTAGGGATGAGCTAGGTCCCTCTGATTCCAACAACTGCTGCAGCTAAGTGGATCAGCAGCTGGGGCATTGCAGAGTGCTTGTTGTCCTGTGTTCAGAGTAGCAGATGGCTGGCCTCAGTTCTGACTTTGAGCCAGACCCACGTAGATAAGCACACCCTTCCCTTTGTTTGCTTAAACAGGTTCCCCCGTCACACTCTCCTGTTATTTTCTTTGAGAGCCTCAGCACTTCCTTTGGTATTCCTGCTGTTTTTCACCCAACAGAGCCCTTCTCCACCTGAGAGACAAAGTCCTCCTCACATTACCTTTAACCCAAATATCAACTTCAGCATCTTTAACCAGAGAGCCTTATCTAATCTGGCTGCTTTGATTTAGATCTCGCCTGGAAAGAAGAAGAATTAAATTTGTGTGGCTTGGCTGACATCTCTGCTGATTGTCCTGTACTTTTATTTCCAGAGCTGTCTCACCTCTCTGCGGGTCCTGATGTGCTAATGAAATAGATATTCTTTTTTTGTTGCTGCCGGGCTCAGAGTGAGGCCCAAATGCATTTCCTAATGGTTTGTTTTCCAGCTGAGCTGAACAGAATCAAAGCCACAAACCACCACCTAGGGCCCAAGACATCTATAAGAACAGAGGAAGCCATTTACAATGCTAAAAATAAAATAAAATCTGCGGCCAGTGAAATTTGCCGTAATTATTTTCTTAAGGTGTGGGGGGAGATGACCTCATATGCATAGAAATGTATATCATTAATAAAGTTTGTAATATTTACCAGATAACTGGCTATTTTGATGCTGTTGAAAGAAAAGAAAGCCTGGATGTGTACATCTCCTCCTCTAACCATTCCCTTCTCCTCCTCTTTCTCCAACTTCCATCACGCTGCCACCAAGAACCTCCCAAGTGACTGGCAAACTCAGCTCCATCCCTGAACAGTTTACTGAATATTTCCCATCCTTCTCTTCCTTTATCTGAAATCCATTGTAACTGTAATCTCTGTTGTGAATGTTTGTGTCCTTCTCTCCGAAGTCTTATGCTGAGACCCTAACCCCAAAGATGACTGTGTTAAGAAGCTGATTTTTTTGAGACAGGATCTCACTATGCCATTCAGACTGGTCTGGAACTCCCCTTATAGCCCAGGCTGGCCTCAAACTCACAAGGATCCTCTTGCTTCAGTTTCCCAAGTACTGGGATTATAGGCATGTGCCACTATACTCAGCTAGAACATTCTTAGATCATAGAAACAGCGTTCTCATGAATGAGATTAAGGTACATACACAAGAAACCAGAGGGAGCTTTTTTGTCCCTTCCACCAAATAGATACACAGAGGGAAAGCATCATCTATATGGAACAGGTCTTTACCAGACACCAAATCTGCTGGTAACTTGATTCTACACAACCCGACTTCCAGAACTGTGAAAAATATGTCCTTTTTCTAATTTATAAGCTATCCAGTTCATGGTATTTTGTTACAGTATCCCAGATTATCTAAAACACAGTTACTCTCCCATAGCTCAAGGTCAGATACATAATAAGCGAAGAGGTGTTCTTGTTCCCCGTGCCTACTTCCAGACAATAATTTCTCCACCATCTTTTTAAAGCAAAACCCACCACAGCGGCAAGCTCAGACCTGCGAAGGTCGTGTTGTTCTCCATTGCTTTCCCCTCCCCCGCTTCAGTCATCCCTTTTCCTAGTTCACTGAAGAATGTAGGACCTGGCTCGGGCCTTTGTTTCTTACAACATGGGTTATCAATCTTAATACCTTCTCTTGCCCGTAAGCTGCCTATTCAGCACCTTGGACATCAACTCGCCGATCTTCTCACCTCTATTTCAGTTCACACACTGTGCTCGCACCCTGAGCACTGTGGTCTTCGTCTTCCTGCTCTTCTTCCAAAGTGATGGTCTTGCAGATCTAAATTTTAGATCTAAATTTTCCTACTTTGTCATGAGTTCTTCATTCGCATAGCAGCTTCCAATCTATTAGCTGGATGCTTATCTTTTGCCCATTTGTCTTTTCTTGACATTATTTATAACTTTATGACAAATATTTCATGGTTTGTCAACATCATCCACTCCCTTACCACTACTTTTCACCAGTTTTCCCTTCTTGCCTTTCATCACATTTGCTTTACAGAAGGAACAGTTTCTATACACGTGCTTCTGGGAATGCCCATAGAAAATTACAAGATGGAACAGATTGCTGTCACTTTCAATTAAAGATAAGTCACTCTATGACATCTTTTTTTTTTTTTTTGGCGGTACTGGGGATCGAACTCAGGACCCTGCACTTGCTAGGCAGGCGCTTATTCCACTGAGCTATATCCCCAGCCCTAGTCACTCTAATGAATACATCATGAGGCCTAGAATTCTTGTTTCCCTCATTAGTAAGCTTGATCTCTGCCATGATTATTTTTACGTGTCACACTGGTGGGGCCAAGAGAAATCTACTGGGTAACTAACTTGGTTGAGCATAATTTCTAGGTGTGTCTGGGAGGCTGTTTCTGGAAGGAAACAACACAGAATCAGCAGGAAAGTGAAAAAGATCTGCCCTCGTTGATGTGGGTGGGCATCGGGCAATCCACTGAGGCCCTGAATACAATGAAGAATGGAAAAGGAGCAGACTAGCTCTTTCTTCTTGACTGGAACCTTCATCTTCTCTTGACCTTGGATATCAGAGTTCCTAGTTTCTGGAGCTTTGAATCTGGGACTTATACCTGTGTTTGTTCACAGTCTCCCTCTCCCTCTCCCTCTCTCCCTTCTACCCCCAAATCTTATGATAGCCTGTGTTGGCTGAGTGGGGCATCTTTCCTTTGTGAACACAGATCTGCTCTCTGGACTCCACCCTGCTCTGTGCATGGGGAAAAGACCCTCATGGGGAGCCTGGCTTATCTGCCCTCATATTTCATACCGGTTTCAGCCAAAAGGAGGCTGCTACAGCAAACCAGAAGGCGGGAGGAGAGTGGCGCTGTTGGGTGCAGGTCCCAGTGCTTTCCCCCTGGGTAGCTGTGGTTTGATCATATCCTGTCAAAAGACGGCAGCTCCGTTTGGAGGCCTCCTACCCTCAGCTCCCTCTCTGGGTCCTGGAGGCTGATCTTACCTCTGGCCTCACAGCTCTAAAAGATGGTGAAGCTCCAACTGCTGCTACCCTCAGTGTCCAGCACCATCTCTTTTTGTTTCCACATGCTCAGCCCTTTGAAAACAGTGTCTCTATAAATTTCATCCAATTCCTGGTGTGATCTGAGACTTCTACCTGAATTATAAATGTCTGCTTTCCTCAGGTTTCCGCGTTAGCTCCTCTACCTTCTTACCGTTTTCCCGAGTGACGGCCTCAGTGCTTCTATTGTGCGCTGAATTTCTAAGTAATTACAGATCTCTGGCAAAGAACTCTCTTGTGATCTTGATCTTGAGACTTCTGTAGCCAGCTACCTTTTCAGGAGCCCAGTAAGCAGTTACCACACTGGAAGAGCACGCCCAGCTCCCAAAGGTAAGCATAGCTGTCCGACCAGCATCTTCGCTGTTGCTGTTGCCGTTTCTGAAAATCGGTCCTTACAGGAGAGCAGCAGCCATTCTATTATGCCAAGCCCTCCTTTTCCCCAAATTTTGTGTTGACTCATCCTCTAAGCTGGCTTATGCACATAGGTGGTAAAAATGTTTTATTCAAGGTAAAATGCATCCTTCGTTAAAGGAGTACTGTGTTCTAAAAATTTATCAGGCATTTAGAATTCATAATACTTCCCCCAGAGAAATTATACTACAGGCTTCTTCCTAGATTTCCAGTCTATTTCACAAAGACTGCTGAGCGCATATTATATTGGTAAGCTTCTCAAGGAGCAGGATTCGAACTCATCTTCCTTTAAAAAAAAAACAAAGCAACAGCTTCCTTCAGATAAGATTCAAACACCATGCATTTTCCCCTTTAAAAGTGTATAATTAAATGTTTTTAATGTATTAATAGTGAGTGTACTCTCACCACTATTGAATTTTAGAACGTTTTCACTCCTCTCCTCCAAAATAAATCCCATACCCATTAGCAGTCACTTCTTCATCCTAGCCCACTGCATCTCAAGGTAGCAGCTACTAATCCACTTTGAGCCTCTATTCTGAACATTTTATATCAATAGATTCAAGCAATGAATGAGCTTCTTTCACTTAATGTAACATTTTTAAGGATCCCCATGCTGGAGCAGGTATCATCAAAACATCTGTGTTGTATACATCCATATTTCAGTAGATAACAAACCACATATGGGATGGTGGTCCCATGAGATTATTGGTCAATTTTTTTTTTTTTTGGCGGTACTGAGGATCAAACTCAGGACCCTGCGTTTGCTAGGCAGGCACTTATTCCACTGAGCTATATCCCCAGCCCTCATGAGATTATAATGGAGCTGAAAAATTCATATAACCTAGTGATGAAGCTGTCATAATATAGCGAAAAGATTACCCATATCTTTTAGTGATGCTACAAATTTATGGCACTGTCAGGTGTATAGAAGTTTAGTACACACAGCCATTACAATATATAATACTACATAGGTAATAAATGACTGTGTTCCTGGCTTATGTTTACTACACTATACTTTTTATTATCTTGTTAGTGTGTACTCCTACATATTAAAACATGTTTACTCTGAAACAGTTCACTATGTTACACCAGCAGTGGCTTTTGTACATCTCGTGTTTACTGTGTTTCTTGATTGCATCAAGAAGTCACAAGGAGGGATTGACCAATAACATTTAGGTTCTTTAAGTACACTCTATGATGTTTACACAGTGATAACATCAACTAACAAGGGAATTCTCAGAACACCCCCCATTATTAAGCAATGCATGACTGACTTCATTCTTTTCTATTGCTATTATTCCATTGTATGGATATACCACATTTTGTTTATCCGTTCCCCCATCGATGGGCATTTGGGTTGTTTCTACTTTTGGGCTATAATAAACAATGTAGATGTGAACATTTGCATACAAGTTTTTGTGTAGATATAAGCTCTTCCTTTTCTTTGGCATAAAGCTAAGGATGAAATTGCCAAGTCATGTAGCAAGACTAGCTTTAACTCCTGAGTATCTGCCAAAACGTTTCCAAATGGCAGTTGTGCCATTTTACGTTCTTAGCTGACATATTTTTCTCTCAGCACTTTGAAATGTCCCTCACTGTTTTCTAGCACCCATTGTTGCTGATAGCAAGTGAGCTTTGGATTTTTCCCTCATGTGTGAGAGATGTTTTACTCTTCTTGCTTTCAAGATTCTTTGTCTTTGACTTTTGACTAGCGTATGTCTGAGTGTAGGCCTCTTTGTTTTTATATTACTTGGAATGCACTGAGCCTCTTGTGTAGATTACTGTTTTTCATCAGATTTGGGGAGTTTTCGGCTATTATTTCTTGAGACATTTTTCTGTCCCTTCCTCTGCCTGCCTTCTGGTCCTCTCATTACCTGTATGGCAGCCTGTAATGGTATCTCACATACCCTGAGGTTCTGCTTCCTTTTTAAATTCTTTTCTGTTCGTCAGATTGCATAATCTCCATCCATCTATCTTCAAGTTTACTAATTCTTTCTTCTTCCAGGTCTAATCTGCCACTGAGCCTCTCTAGTGAATTATTCATGTATTTTTTCAGTGCTCTCATCTTTTATTTATTTTTTATCAGTACATGTTTGCAATACACTGTGCTTTCATTCCTGGTATGGAGTGGGTACATATACATAACACATTTTAATTCCTCTTTTCATTTTCTTTCCATCCCCTTCTCTCCTTCCTGCCATCTCTTGATTCCCTTCCCGTTTGAGAAAGACGTGTCTCCCTAATTCATATTGTCTAAGTTTTATTTTGTTCTTTACTAATAACTTGGGTTTTTCATATAAGAGAAACCACAACGTTTAAGCTTGTGTGTCTGATTTATTCCACTTAACATTATGATCTCAACATGCATTCGTTTTCCTTCAAATGACCGAAGATTACCTTTATGTTGGAATAGTACTCCATTGTGTATAAATACCTTTTCTTTATCTGTTGACAGATATATAGGCTACTTCCAAGATTTAGCTCTTATGAATTGTGCTGCTCTGAATGTGAGTATGCATGTGTTACTCTGATATCTTTAACTGTTTTGGGAAGATACCTAGGAGGGGAAGAGCTGGGTCAAGTGGAATTACTAGTTTTAGTTTTTTAAGAAATCTTTATACTGATTTCCATAGCGGTTGTACTAGTTTACCTTCCCACCAACGATGTAAAAGAGTTCCTTTTTCCCTGAAGCCGTTCTAGCACTTGTTATTATTTGATTTCTTGATGATGGTCATTCTCTCTGAAATAAGATGGAATCTCAGTATTCTTTTAATTTACATTTGTCTGGTGGGCAGGTCTGTTGATCATTTTTTCAGGTGTTCATTGACCATTTGTACTTTTGTGAAGTGTCTATTCACTTCACTTGCCCCTTTTTTTTAAGTTGGTCTTTAATTTGGGGAGGGTAATTTTTAAAATTCTTTATATATTCTAGATATTAGTCCTCTGAGGAATAACTGGCAAAAATTTTTCCCATTCTGTAGGTTATCTCTCCTTCTGTTGGTTGTTTCCTTTGCTGTGTAGAAGCTTTTAAACTTGATATGCTCCCATTTGATTCTTGGTGCTATTTCCTTATTCAACTGCGGTTCTGTTCAGAAAGTCCTTGGCTATGGCTGTGACTTCAAGAGTTTTACCTGTTTTGTCTTCCAGTAGATTGTTTCTCTCTTAACATTTAGATTTTTGATCTATTTTGATTTTAGTTTAATAAGTGAGACATATAGGTTTAAATTCAATCTTCTGCCTAGAGAAAGCCAGTTTTCCCCACACCATTTAGTAAAGAGGCTATCTTTCCTCCTGGGTTTGTTTTAGGCCTCTTTATCAAAGATCAAGTGGTTGAATGTGGTTGGGCTTCTTTCTATTTCTGCTATCCTGTTCCACTGATCTTCATGTCTGTTTTTGTGCCTATAGCTTTTTAACGTAACTAACTTTAAGTCTGGTATTTTGATTGCTCCTATTTTGCTGTTGTTATCCAGGGTTGCTTTTGCTATTCTTGGTTTCTTCAGATTCCACATGAATTTTAGGATTGTTTGCTACAGTTCTGTGAAGAATGCTGTTGGTATTTTGTTTATTAATTTTGTAAATATGGTAATTTTGACTAGACTGGTTCTGCCTAACCAGAAACAGGAAGTATTTTTTCAATTTTCAGATGTCCTCTTTTATTTCCTTTCTCAGAGTGCTATAGTTTTCATTTTTGAACTTTTTCTCATTTCCTTAGGTTAATTCTTTAGAATTTAATTTTTTTGGTGCTATTATGAATGGTGTTTTTTTTTCTAATTTCTTTCTCATTGGGTTCCTTATTAGTGGTGAAAGAACACTATTGGTTGTGGTGTGTTGAGTTTATATCCTGCTACATTACTAAATTTGTCTATTAATTCTAATATGAATGCTTTTATTGGATTTTTGGTGTCTTGTATGTAGAGGGTCATCTCATCTGCAAATAATGATAATTTGACTTCTTCCTTTCCCATACATATTCTTTTTATTTCTTTTTCTTATCTGATAGTTCTTGCTAGTGTGTTAAGTACGAGGTTGAATAGGAACGGTGATAGTGGATATTCTTTGTCTTATTCCTAATTTCAGAGGGAAAGCTTTTAGTTTTCACTACTTGAATGATGTCAGTATTAGGTTTGTCCTAAATGACTTTTATCAGAATGAGGTAAGGTCCTTCTATACCTCTTTTCTTCAGAATTTTTATCATGAGATGATGCTGGATTTTGTCAGAGGCTTTTTCCGTACTTACTGAGGTGACCGTGTAGTTTTTGTCCCTGTTTCTGTTTATGTGATCTATTACATTTATTGATTGGTGTATGCTGAATCATCCTTGCATCCCTGCCATGCATCCTACTTCGTCACGATGTGTAATCTTTTTGATGACTCATGCATTCTGTCTGCCAGTGTCTTTTGGCAGATTGTTTTCATCTATATTCATTACAAATATTGGCCGATAGTTCTCTTTTTTGATCAGGTCCTTGTCTGGTTTAGGAGTTAGAGTAGTGCTAGCTTCCAGGAATGACTTTGGGAGTACTCTTTCCTTTCAATTTCATTAAAAAGCCTGTTTATTGGTGTTAGATTTTCCCTGAAGTATTTGTAGAATTTAGCAGTAAATAGTTCCAGATCTGAGCTTTTCTTAGTTGGTAATTTTTTTTTTATTACTGCTTTGATTTCATTACCTGTTATTGGACTACCCAGGGTTTTTAAATCTTGGTTGTTTTGGTAATTCATATGTATCTAGGAATCTATCCATTTTATCTGAACTATTATCCAATATATTGCCATGCAGCTTTGCTAATTAATTATTAATAATCTTTTTTTTAATTTTGGCAGTATCCATTTCATTTCTAATTGCACTGATTTGAGTCTTTTCTCTTTGTTTTTGGTTAGATTGGCTAAGGGGCTGTCTATTTTGTTTATTCTTTCAAAGAAACAATTCTTTAAGTCATTGATTTTTTTCCCCTCAATTTCACAGATTTCTGCTTTCATCTTTATTATTTCCTTCCTTGAATTAGTTTTGGGCTTGGATTCTTTTTTCCTTGGACCTTAGGGTGCTTTGTTAGGTTATTTCTTTGGGCTTGCTCTGTTTGTGATGTGAACATTCACAGCTATCAACTTCTATCTTAGGGCCACTTTCATTGAGTCCCATATGTTGGGATGTGTCGTACTGGCATCATTGCTTAGTTCTAGAACCTCATTTATCTCTCGATTTCTTCTGTAAGCCAATCTTTATTTAAGAATATATTGTTTAGTTTCTGTGCAATTAGATAATTTGTTTTCTTTTGTCATTGATTTCTACTTTCATTGTGCAATGATCTGATAATATGAATGGTATCATTTCAATTCTTTTACATTTATTTAACCTTGCTTTAATGACTAGTATGTGGTCTATTTTGGAAAAAATTTCAAGTGCTGCTGAGAAGAATGCATATTCTGCTGTTGGGTAAAACACTGTAGATATCTATTTTTTTAACTTTTTTTTTTTTTTTTTTTTTTTTTTTTTTTTTTTTTTTTTTTTTGTCCTTTTGAGACAGGATCTGCGGTGAAAGGTTTAGGCTGGCCTTGCATTCACTTTGTAGCCCAGGCTGGTCTCAAACTCACAACAATCCTCCTGCCTCAGCCTCCCAAGTGCTGGGATTATAGGCATGTGCTACCACACCTAGCTGTAGATATCTGTTAAATCCAAAGGTATTAGTCAAGGATTTTATTCAACTCTGATGTATCTTTGTCCATTTTTTTTGTTGTTCTGCTATTCGTAATAGTGGGGTGTTGAGCTCCTTCACTATAACTATATTTACGTTCACCTGGTCTCTTATGCACAGTAGTCTTGTTTTATTAAATTGGGTGTTGTTTGATGCATATATGTTAATAATTCTTATCTCTTCCTGTTGGATCTTCCTTGCCTCTTTTGATAGGTTTCAGTTTGAAGTTCATTTTGTCTAAACATAGAATAGCTACACCTGTTTGTTTATTTGTTTGCTTTGGAGTTGGGGTTCCTATTCCATGGAATATTGTTTTACATCCTTTGATTTTTAGTCTATGAAGTTTTGGGAGGGTTAAATATGTTTATTATGTATTTTATGCCACTGGATTTTCTTTCATGATCCATTCTGCCAGTCTACGTCTTTCCATTGGAAAATTGAGACCACTCACATTGAGAGTTATTACTGATAGGCGTTGATGGTATCGTGCCATTACTTTATTTTCCTGTTGCTATTCCCTATCTTTCCCTTTTACTTAACTCCCCTCTGGTATATTCACTCTGTTAGACCTTTTATCATTATTATTAGCCTTTGTTATGGTTGATACATTGTGTCAACTTGGGGAGTCTAGAGGTTTAACTAAGTAACTCAGCAGTTGTAAATCTTGGGGTAAAAAGGACATGCCCTTACCCTTGTGGGATGTTGTTTATGTTAATTTGGGAAGTTTAAAAGGTTAACTATGTGATTCGGCAGGAAGCCAGGGTGTTTATTTGTATTCATCCTAAAACTGTGCAAGAGGAAGGCATACAGAGGGTGTGGGTGTAAAGAACTACCCCCCCCACCTCCCCAGAGCTGATAAACTATAAAAAGAAATTGAGGAAGGACTGGCTGCGAGTTCTTCGGAGGAACCCCAGTC